>JBBYHO010272727.1:0-31721 GCA_038382025.1 Adansonia gregorii | reverse complement strand
ATCGATACCATGAACCACTGTATCGATACAAGTTGATTTGTATCGATACATTCCTTTACAGAATGCATATTTGGGTCATTGTATGGTCCAGTATCGATACATGAGTTCCTGTATCGATACATAGGCTTTTTGTATCGATACAGATACATGTTGTATCGATACAAATGATGACATTTCAAATTTTGACGCTTGGGAGGATTGTATCGATACATGAGAGCCATGTATCGATACACCTAAGTCAAATTGTAAATTTTCTTGATTCCTTTATCCCAAGGATACCTCAGACTACGTCCCTTAATGCCACATCTTTGTTTTTACCTTTGATATGATCCCTAGGCCTTCTTGACATCCTTAAAATACTTTCTCGCCGGGCGATCATTGTCCCCTCTTACGTCGATGCTCCAGATTATTAAAAAAAAAAATTAGCCCGGACAAAATAAGGTGTCTACAAGGAGGAAGCTATTAGGGAACGAAAAAGAATAAGTCACAAGAATCATCAGCTCTTGCCTATTTACAAATGAAAATGGAAGAAAAAGCAAAAGAAGTTGAAAAAAAATGAAAGAAACGTACAATCTAATAAAGAATTGCTAGACTAAACAGAATAATAAAATAACGCTTACCAAGATATCTGAGACTTCCAGCAGCACTGTTAAGGGAATAAGGGAGGAAATGTGCAAGCTTAATAAAGAGTTAAAAGTATGGAAGGCTAAAGATTTAAAAGAAGATGCCAAACAAGCTATTTTTGAAAGAGACAGAAGAGAGCATGTTGATACACATCTCCAATTAAGGAAGTTCATTGAAAACAATGAACGATTGCAAACTGCCATCGATAGAGAGCATTGAAGGGTATCTTAACTACTTAAAGAAAGACAAGGCCTTACGATAGCTATTATGGAGATAGGAGTGGAACTAAAATGTAGAAAGGATGACATTTGTGCCTTGGTACAAGCCTACCATAATCTAGATGCATATTGGGCTGATAAACTATGGTAGGCTAGAGATGATGGCAGAAGGTAGGTAGCTAACTCTTTTGGCCTATAGATGTATATAGATCATCTCACAGAATAGATCAACATCGGTCATCCAAGTAATGAAAATGGTCTAGAGGATTAAAACCTTACAAATATGGCTTAATCCCATAGGAGAATATAGGTGTATTGTACTTTAATTTTTGGATGAGGCTCGAAAATAATATAATCAAGTTAGGACTTTCGTTGGATGTAATCCATACATGATCAACCATGTGAATATGTAGTTTTTCACAAAGTTAATGGAACATTTTTAAGTTTGAAATCTTTTATTAAAGCATCTTTGCAAATGCATTCATATACTCATACCATGCATAAATATACTTATACATATATGTATATATGTACATACATACATGATTATTAATTTCATTAGTTCATAAATAAAAACTTATTAACTTAAAGAAATTTGGAATTCTATTAAGGTTTTAAAATTGCTAACCGAGAGAGATCAACTCAACCACTACCCACTCATCAATGCCATAGAACAAGAAGAACAGTTGAGGACCACTTAGCAAGATTAGAAATATTAGAAGAAAGTCATTAACAAGCCCAAAAGGTTATGTTAAAAAAGGAAGAAAAACTATATTCTTAGATTACAAGGATGAAGGAGTTTGTTAATACCAAGGGAGCTAGTTCGCCAATAGCTAGAGATAAATACTGATTCTCTTACTAGGGGATCGAGGGGTAGTAGTTGAGGAAAAGATAACTAATCCTCAAAATGCACAGTTAGCTAATACCCAAAATAAACAATAAATGTCCTTGCAACTAATCCACCACACATTATTATTAACCCTGACACTTTTTGTAGGGGCAGGTGCAAGAGCTACAACAACCCAAGAAGAATCAGTAGGCCCTAGTATTTATAAAAAGGAAAAATGTTAACAGAAGGGTAAATAGTAGGCTAGCATAGAGATTGAAAAAGGGAAGTTATAGCTCCCTAAGAGAAGGTTAAAAGCCATTGAAAGGGCCAAACTATATAGAAGTGTAGATGTAGAAGACTTTAATTTAGTGCTAGATTTAGTCCTTCCATCGAAATTTAAAATGCTAGAGTTTGAAAAATACAAGGGCACCACTTTCCTTCAAGCATACATCAAAATGTTCATTAGGAAAATGGTTGGCTATGCCCAAAATGATAAACTTTAGATTTATTATTTCCAAGAGAGTTTGTTTGGATCTGCATTAAGGTGGTATACTAATCTAAACCACCCTCAAATTCAATGTTGGACTGATTTGACCATGTATTTCTTTAGCAAATAAACATATGGCTGAATGGGTACCCAATCGACTAACTCTCTTGAATATGGAAAAGAAATCTACAAAATCTTTTAAGAAGCATGCATAAGAGACATGGCCTCTTAAGTTTAGCCTCTTTTGATTAAGAAATAGGACACAATGCTATCCATAATGCCTTGTATCCCTCTATTATGACAAGTTGGTAGGGAATGCCATAAAAAAAATTTATCGATCTTATTATTTTTGAAGAGATGATTGAGATAGCTATAAAGGTTAAAAAATCGAGACTCGGGAGTTCTTTACCAAAACAAGTAAGGACCAGGAAAGAAAAAATAAGAGGCTCTGTCCATTAACTATGCCAATCAGCCATATTGTCAAGGAGCTCATCCTATTACTAAAACCAAAAAAAGCAAACCTAAAATTTACTTTCTTAACATTCCCTAAGCTCACACTTTAACATTAGCCCAGACTATTATTCTAAACCCTCTTCCACAAAACCAACCAAGACTCAATGTCATTCCACTAGCCTAAAGAGCCAACAAACCTAGACCTTGTTATGATCCCCTTTCTTACTCTTATAAGGAAATGTCAGATAAGCTTTTTAAGTCATAGTTAGTGGCTCTCATCTTTTCCAAACAATATGAGGGAATCATTTTAGTTGATATGACCTAAATCTACATTGTAAGTATCATGCAGTAGTCGGTTAATTGATCAAAAGTTGTATAGCCTTCCAACAAAAGGTCCAAAGTCTTTTTGAAAGGAGCACCTCTGAGTTGGTAATGCCCTGGCATCTAATGTGGCAATAAAACCCTTACATGATCATCTTAAGCTTGGTATTAATGTTCTGATCGCTGAAAAAGAGCAACAAGAGAAGTCAAAGTTCTAAGAAGTTAGAACTTTAATGGAAAAAGTATGGAAAGTACTAACTAAAGTTAGGATCCTTAGTTATAATTATAGAAACATCAAAAGCTAGTCTAATTTTAGCGTGAACTCCTATAAATTACATAAAACATCAAGACATACTTTGCAAAAACTTTTTAGCCATAGTCTAAAGAATAATGGATAATGGTGAAATTGAGGTCTTTGAAGAAGTCAAGCTAGAGAAAGAAAAATCAGTTAACATGGCCATAAAGAATATCGCAGCCACCATATGGCATTGATTATTCTTTTATCATTTATCATATCCAGCCAAAGGCTATACCTCCTAAGGCCAAAGTTACTCTTCGGCCCATTATCAGAGCACAACACTATTTTTTATTAATAACAAACAAGAACCGTGGAATTATGATGGTGGGGTGACAATTTTAGAGGTTGTTACTAGCTAATTGGCTATCGTTGACATTATTGGGATAAGCCATGTGACATGGAACATTCACATCTATGGTCTAAAAACTAGAAAATCGATGCTAAAGTGAAATCAAAAGGACAAACATCTAGAAAAGCAATAGCTATTAAAAATATCCTAGTACAAGTGTGGGAATCGATGAAGAAAAAAAAGGCAACTGAATTCCTTAAGTTTGTTAGACACAAAGAGTGCATTATAATGGAACAGTTGCAACAGCAATTGTGAAGATTTCTCCATTAGCCTAGTTGTTTAACTCAGAAGCACATTGGAATGCTTTGTTGAAAGTACTCAACCAAGCTTATGTTCCTTAAGATATCTCCATAAATAAATTAAATCACTTGTAGTTGCTGATAACTTCATTTCATTCAATGAGGATGAAATTTTGTTAGGGTTAACACTCCATTGAAAACTCTCTATATCACAACCCACTATAAAGTGACCATATTGCCCAAAATCCTTACTGATTATGGATCAACTTTGAATGTAACGTTATTAATCACATTGTTTTACTTGCCAGTTGATGCTAGTAAGATCAAGCATAGCCATACAATCATTAAGGCATTTATGGAACAAAGAGAAAAATCAAAGGAACTATTTTAATCAATCTGAATATTGGCCCATGTTTATTTAAGATTGAGTTCCATGTGATAGACATTGTCCTAGTATATAACTATCTGTTAGGACAACCATAGATTCATTTTGCCAAGGCTATCCTATAATCTTTGCACAAAAGAGTTAAATTCATAGTTGATGAGAAGTTAGTTAGCCTATCTGAGGAAGAAGACATCATGGCCATAATTTTTATCAAAGCCCTTTGTGTTAAAGCAAATGTTCAAGTTGAAGAGTGCTCCTTTAGATCCTTTGAAATTGTTAATGCTACCTTTGTTGTGGAAGGGTTTCTAATCCCAAAGCCTAGACTTTTAAAGAGCAACTGTATGGCTCTTAAGCTTATAGTGGAGAGAAAAGCCTGAGCTGAGAGGGGGCTTAAGAAATTCTTGCAAGGGATTAATCAACCATCAATGTCATTGGCAAAAAACATAAGCATAGATTGGGTTTTAAGCCGGATTGAGGTTAAAAGAAGCTAGCTTGAGCCATCAATCAATAATCAAGCTAATAATCAGACCTTTACCCCTCAGTGGATCAAATTTTCTATCATGGAAGTGTTATTAATCCAGATGCTAAAGAGAAAAATCAAAGATATCATTATGGTAATTAATGGACTTTAACGGCCACCATTGGAGAAGAGTGAAAAGCTGAATGATGATTGTGGGATCCATCCTTATTCTCCTCGATATGCCTTAAAGAATTGGGCTAGTATTGATAGTGTTTAGACCAATTTTAAAGTAATTCTAGAAGCACATTTTAACATATAAAAATTTTTATGCTTAAAATGTCAAATTATCATTTACAGAAATGAAATGCATCTGTCCTTTTGTTTATATCCAATTTCTTTTATACCAATATTTCTTTTCTTTTATACATACATATAACAAATTATGTTATTTATTTGCCTATTTCTTTCCTTTCACTTTACCTTTACAAATTTCCTACTCAAAGAGAAATAGGTGATCCTAATCACAATTCAAAAGTTGATTTTGAATGGGGTATTTGCATGAACAAGGTCAATTTCAAAGAAGTTGCTTATAATTACAATTTGCCACCTAATTTGCTAAAAATAACTGAGCTAGAGAATGAATGAATAATGCCACATGAAGAATCCATAGAGGTGATAAATCTAAGGGATGATGAGGATGATAAAAAAGAAGCTAGAATAAAGACTACTCTCATGCTAACCACCAGGAACGAATTAATAAATTTGCTATAGGAATTTCAAGATGCTTTTTCATATTCCTACCAAGACATGCCAAGATTGGATATGAAAATCATGGTCCATAAGTTACTTTTAAAACCAGAATGCAAACTGGTTTAGCAAAAGTTAATAAGAATAAAACCAAAAATGCTTCTAAAAATAAAAAAAATAAGGTGAAGGAATAATTCGAATTTGGATTTTTTGAGGTAGCAAAATACCTGAAATAGGTTACAAATATCATCCTAATTCCTAAAAAGAATGGTAGAGTCAGAACATGTGTAGACTATAGGTATCGAAATCAAGCAAGTTTGAAGGATAATTTTTCTTTTCCCCACATAGATATTTTAGTGGACAATACTGCAAAGAATTGTCTGTTTTCTTTTATAGATGGATTTTTAAGATATAACTAGGTAAAAATGCTGCTAGAAGACATGGAAAAGATTAATCTATTATAATGTAGGAAATTTTTTTATAAGATGATGCTATTCGGACAGAAGAATGGGTGGCAACTTATTAAAGGGTAACGATCACTCTATTTCATGATATGATGCACAAAGAGATAGAGGTATATATGGATGATATGATTGCCAAGTCACCCTAAGAGGAGGGACATGCTATGGATTGACGAGTGTTGTTCAAAAGACTAAAAAAGTATAAGTTGAAATTGAATCTGGGAAAATGCACTTTTGGCAAAAAGTTAAGGAAATTATTAGGCTTTATTAAAAGTGAAAAAGGGATTAAAGTTGATCCAAATAATATTAAAGCCATACAGGAATTTCTATCCCTATGAATGTAAAAAGAGGTGTAAAATTTCTTGGGGAGGTTGAATTACGTTGCCAGATTCATATCTTAACTCATAGATAAGTGTAATATGATATTCCAGCTATTGCGAGGTGAATGGAATGAAAAATATGCTAAGAAGCATTTGAAAAAGTTAAACACTATCTCTGTGATTTGCTAGTGTTAAAACCAACTATATGAGGATAGCCTTTAATTTTATACTTGCTAAAAAGTCTATAGGTTATGTGCTTGAATAGCATGATAAGATAGAAAGGAAGGAGCAGGCGATTTATTCTCAATAAAGGTTCCTTGACTATGAGGTAAGCTATTCTCAAATAGAAAAGATATGCTATGCCCTAGTTTTGCTTGCAAAAGGCTTCGACTATACATATTATATCATAGCATGGTGGATCAACAAAATGGACCCAATTAAGTATCTGTTCGAAGCACCGACTTTATCAAAAAGGATATTTGGATGGCAAGTCTTATAATCGGAACATGATATGGTTTATGTGAGTTAAAAGGCAATCAAAGAAAGCACCACTGTTAAGTTCCTAGCAAGTCGAGCACTCGATGATTATCAGCCATTGAATTTTGACTTTTTTAATAAGGATTTAACGACTATTTTGATAGAAAGGGAAGGTAAGTCGTCGAAAGAATCAACTTGGGTGATGTATTTTGATGGAGCATCAAAGGCTTTAGGCCATGGAATCAAGGCAATCTCGATATCTTCGAAAGATGAATATTACCCTTTGACTATTTGATTGGACTTTGACTGTATAAATGTTATGGCAAAACATGAAGCATGTGTTACAAGACTCTAGGTAGCTATAGCAAAAAAGCTTGATTATTGAAAGTATATAGAGACTCAACATTGGTAATTCATCAATTACATGGAGAACGAAAAACTCAGGACCCATGGATGCAACAATATAGAAGGCTGATTCTAGAATTATTCAAAGAGTATGAGGAAGCTGAATGCATTTTTTTATCTTAAGATGATAATCAAATGGTTGATGCTCTAGCCACCCTGGCTCGATGTTCAAAGAAAATGAAGGGTAATAGGTAATTCTAGTTTAGATGAGCATATACAAGTCCTATGTGTATTATTGTAATATCTAAATAGAAGTGGATGGTTTCCCATGGTATCATAACATCAAAAGATATCTTAAAGATCAAGTATACTAGGATAATGCCTCTAAAACTAACAAAAGAACTTTAACGAGGTTGGTAATGAATTTTTTCCTGGATAGTGAGATTCTTTATAAAATAAGTTATGACTAAATACTACTAAGATGTTTTGATAGTCTTGAAGCATAAAAAATAGTAGAAGAAGTGCATGAGGTATGTAGACACCTTATTTTGTCAGTGCTAGCTTCTGGCATCCTAGGAGTTAAGTGAAAGATGATAAAATCAAAATATAAAAAAATAAAACTAGGGGATAATTGATGGGTGCCATGTCGCCAAGCATTATTAGTCGACACTATGTTAGGCAAAAAAATTTTTGGGAAGTTCTAAAATGCTTATGGGCTATATTAAAAAAAATATAAAAATAAGGTATCAAAGGCTACTTTTCATGGCATCAGTAGGATCATTCAAATGAATACACAAATCAATTTTCCATTGTTTGTGACTAAGTTGAGGAAAATTGAGAAGCCAGAAGTATGTTCAAGTTATATTGGTGCAGAGTATTGATATAAGGGCCTTACGAGACCAAAAACTTGAATTTTCACATGTAGTATCGATACAAGAGGGTTTGGTATCGATACCAAAGATGTGGTATCGATACATAAGCATGAGTTGTGATTTTTGGCAAAATGTATCAATACAGAAGCATGAGTATCAATACAAACGCAGAAGACTGATATAGGCCTCTAGGTCTCGAGACTAGAAACATTGTTTACTCTTGTATCGATACATAACTCATTGTATTGATACTCATGGGTAAAATGTACCTTGTGTGTCGATACAACATGTTTTGTATCTATACCTCAAGGTATTTTTGCCCTCTTCGAGCCACTTTTTAACCTTCAAAAACCTGATTTACGCATCTTTTTGCATTAAAAAACAATCATAAATCATTACAAACCTTAACTATGGGCTTATGAATGGATTTAAACAAATTTTTGGAGCCAAACAATTAATGATAAAGGTTATTTTAATAAGATATATGGTTATAAGAGGGTATGGCAGGCATGTCTCTAGTTGTAGGCTGTCATAGCCTTTTTACCTCCTTACTCAGCATGGCAAAACCAATAAAAAAAGAGTCAGCTAAGCATGGTAGCTTGAGATGTCCCTTAGTGCAAGAGGGAAAGATAAAAAATACCTTTGCATTATTTTCTAAAAGCAGTGGCTAAGTTATCTTAAAGAAAAAACCTTCAATAATCTTAAGAAAAAGCTCTCCAGCAATCTCAAAAGACTCCATCCATTCCCAAAAATCCTCCAGCAACTCTAGTTCTAAAAGCTCACCAAAAATACTATTATATTGCCTTTCATCCTCAACTAACCTCCATTCCCATAGCTCCTTAAAACCATAACCAAAACACCCTTAAAAACTCAACCTTTCATAAACTTTTATCCTTAAAACACCCCATCAACAACCATTTTACCAGAAAGGGTTTTCTTTTCACCCTTTTCTTGCTAAATAATAACAAAAAGAATGAAGGAACTAAGCTTGAAGTCACTACTTTAAAACAAGAGAAAAGTTTAAGCTTTTGCTTGTATATTTGCTACCTGGTTCCATACATTTTTTGTTTTAATTATTCATTTCATTTTAGTGAGCCCTTCATGCTCCCATGACCCTCATAATACTTTCATGCATCATTGTTACCATAGTTGTGGCAGTCTTAAGATCTTAATGAACCTTTTAAAACCTTGATGTTGTTTGGGTATATAAACTCACCATACTTTATTTTTATCATCACGCAGCCTCTGTTCATGCATCTTTTGCTATGTTCCTTCCATATTCACACGTCCATCTCATATTTAAATGGTCACCTTAACATGTTTTATGCATGTTAATACATTTTCTTGTGTTTTAAGGAGTTTCATGAAATAAAAATGCTGTCCTGACAACTCTAGTATCCTTTCCTTTGTTTAAACATGCTCATATTATCTCCATGCACCCTATTGGTCATCCTCTCGCATTAATGTCTCCTATTTTCATGTGAAATGTCATCACGTTTAATCTATGTTTGTCTTTGTATGTGCAATATTTTGTTCATGATATCCCCATTAAAATGCTTACTTGTTTCTTAAAACTTGATTTTTAGAAAAATCCCTATGTCAAGTTCATGCTACCTCCAATAAATTAAGAATGGCATGGACTTAATGCTTTCATAAAATTGGTCTTCCAATCTGGGGGACAAAGCAAACATTTCAGCTCTGGATTCATGATAATAAAACTTTAAAAATGCTATTTCCAAGCAAACATAACCTCTTTTAGTCAAAAAATACTAAGCCTTGATTTTGAGTTTAACACCTTCATGGCATGGTCAATAGATTGCTTCATGGTCGTAAACTACCTCGAGATTATGGAATGAACTATTGATTCCCATGTCATTCTTTCCCCTATGTTATGGATGTTCGGATGTCCATAAATTGAATTTGACCTTAAAAAACCCAGGATATCAAATGATCCCCCTATTTTTGATTTGGCAACACTGTAGTTAGGATTTGAAAAATCATTTTCCAACCACAAAATAATTTCTTCGATTTTTCTAATATTTTCCCTTAAAGGGCATCAAATTACCTTTCTAAAGGTGTTTTATTTGCCCTCGGATCATCTCGGATGAGGGAGTTATGATTTTTTTAAATGTTTGCTATCCGAACCCTTAGAACCAGCATACAACATTTTGTTTAGGCCATTTTGGCCCATCAGATGATTTGTATGAAATTTTTAAATATTTTTCCTAAAAAGTGCATAAGATTCTTTTTTTTGGAAAGGTGTTGTTCATGACCTAATGATTTCGGATAAGCTTGGAATGATTTTTCAGAGTCCATCATGCCCTTTGCCTTGTACATGCTGCTAATACCGAGATAGACCTAACTTCAAAAATGATTCCACCTAGAAAGTGATTTTCTAAGATTTTTGGAATATTTTTATATTAAATCTTATCGGGTTACCTTGCCAATGGTACCCTTCAACCTTTAAGCCTTCAGATGAACCCGAAATAAATTTGGGAAAAGAGATGACATGATGTTGTCCTTTGTTTTTTAATGTCTGAATCTCTTTTTATCGAAACATCCGAGCATCTTGGAATGCATCCGATTGGTTTCCTCACAACGCCAACCCCTTTTGACTTAGATCAAGGCTAAAATTTACATTAGTGGAGATACTCCAACCCTATTTTTAATTAAAAATCTAAATTTTCTTTTTATTCCTAAATGTTTTCCTAGCTCTATCTTTGGTGATAGTTGAAGCCCACTACTCCAAGAGGATACTAAAACCTTATTTTTAATTAAAAATTCAAATTTTCTCTTTATTTCTAAATATTTTTCTAACTCTATTTCAGGGGATTCTCTAACCCCACATTTTCAAAGGGATACTCCAACCCCGCTTTTACCTCAAAACAAATCCAAATTTTTTTTCTTTCAAATGCCTCAGACTACTTGATTAAAATTATCTTTGTCTCTTCAAATCACCACTGAATCCAGACCTGTCTCTAAAATTGTCATCCCGATTATTCTTCAATAATGAGGGTGATTATGAGATACATTTTGATCATCCCTCCTTTTTTATGTTCTTTCATTCGTGATTTCTTGTTCATGATATTATTATATATTTATTTGTCATCCTACTAACACATTTCCTATTTGTAGTGATTACCATGCATTCGTATTTAAAATTTGTTTTCTCAATAAAATTTACAAGGCAATGTTCTGTGTTGGTATCTCTCCAATGCCTAAAATGAAATGTTCAATTTTTTTAAAATCCAATCTGAACATTGTTTTCACAAAAAAAACCTATGTTCCTCAAATCTCTAAGGTGCATAAGTGATCTGATTTTCTTTAAAAACCAAAATTTGTAATTCCACCAAAACTTTATGCATTCAAGAGGATTATATATATATATAAAGACTAAATGGAGCCGATTTAATTAAGACTAAAGTGAGACATCGTTAGTAGGTACCGATATCGGGCATCATAGGGATGCTAATCCTTCCCTATGTGTAACCAACTCTCGAACCCAACCAACGAATCTCTAAGCTTTGTAGGCCTTGAAATCAACATTTTGAGTTTTGTAACTCGGAATGTCATTTTCAATAGGCATCTGATTTTTCCTAGTCTAAAATGATCAGTGGCAATTCTAAGTTTATGGCCACTTCATGATGGCCATTCGATATTAGTTGGATGAGTGATTTGCCTGACGGTCTCTTCCCTCTCTTTCCTTTTATTATGCCTAATCTAAATCCCGATCATGGGATAACTCAAAGGCTCGACTACATCAAACCATCATTATTTTTAAATCGAGTGCGCTATGCCTTTTGGATATCTGACATTTTAAAGGCAAGCACGTGGTGACAGCTTGGTGACTCCGCCAGGGACTGTCTGGAGAGTTAGGCCTATAACTAGCTATTGCTCACTCGGTTCTAGGTTTTTCGGTCTCCATAATTATTTGGATATAATTCTATTTTATTTTTTCCTACTAATCTCTATTGTTTATGTTTTTGTCCTATGATTGTTAAGGATTATTTATTCTCGAATAAATGTTAATTTGAATAAATATGGCAACATGGGAGTAGAACAAAAAGGCTTGATTATTTCCATAACACACACTGTGTATTTTTAGTTGCATTAGATTCCCACCAAACATCATGGTGTGGTTAGCATCCTAACTATTAGGAAGAGTGAGCCATCCACCTTTGTGAGTAACCCTTCGCATAAGCATGGCAAAACCTTTTCGTATGTAAATTACCTATGTCTCTTGTGAGTACTTCTCCATATTTGCATAGGGAAATATAACCTTTAGATCAAACTTATTCTGCCAAACCTGTAATAGCCCTAGGATTAGGGTGCCTTGACTATCCTTACAAGTTGAAGAAGCAATTCGAATGTCGAAATAGGCATTAACTTAAACCCATATAGTGAATCCTGTGAGCTAAACCATGTTAAACCATACCGGATGCTACTAGAATAACCCGAAGAGTAGGATCACAAGGGGAAACATTTCTTACCTTTACTCTTATGCACCATGGTTATGTGGGTGATGATGGGTGGACATTGTCACCCGCGTTTGTCATTTTTATTTTCATAATCATTATGTCGTTACATTCGATGACAAATCCTCTTTAATAAGTGGGTAGGGACAAGTGAATGCCATTACCTGCAGTGCCAACATAAAATAGTTATATCTGACTGAAATAAGCCATCATGTTGCCCAAATGATGGCTTAGCATGTACTTAACATAGATGGCAATAAATGAACGTCACTATTTAGATGGTCAGTCTCAATCCTCGTGAGGTATCATGTTACTTTGTGAAGAGGTAATTGTAATATGGACAGGCCATTATGCTACCCATTCAATATCTTAATATTCATGATCATCATTTCTGCCCTTAGGCATCGTACTGCCTATTCTCCAGGCAAATTTTATGATACGTTTCTGTTTCTATTCCTTATTTTCTTTATCTTTTGCCTATTATTTCGTATTGGTTACTAATTTGTTCCCTTTTTGCTTTTTTTTTTCACCATGGATGATTTCATCATAATCACCATCACCATGGGACAATTGGTTAATGGTTCAGTGTTCATCAAGGGGGTGTCTGTCACAGAGCAATAATCCACTTTAGAGCTAAAACCCTTTGAGGAAGCCCGAGCATGGTCAAAACACTAACAGCATAAAGATGGAGACATCCATAAATCACGAAGACATCCATAAACCACAGTATGTCTTAATAGTGCATGAAAGGATCAAGATAGGGTACCATCAAAAAATTGGAAGGATTTGAGGATTATATGGACCAATTGGGACAATACCGAAATAGAATTATTCACTAAGAGTTACAAAGATATTGCTCTTTTGCTCCAAGTTCGTTTGGATGTCAGTTTGTTACAAGTAACCTCTCAATTTTAGAATCCAACATACTAGTGTTTCACTTTTAATCATGAAGATTTGTTCCCATGGTTATAAATACACTACATTACTCAACATTGAGAGAGTGAAGGTTGATAGAATATATTGCAATAAAGTCTTGGATTGAGAGTCATGTCAAAACAAAGGGGAACAGTGAATGCATCTCATGGGCCAGTTTAAAAAAAGTAATGATGAGTACCATTGACATTCAAAAAATCCAAGATATCTATGTTTTGGCGATATATGGTCGGTTATATTCCTAAAGGCATCAGGCTATGTTGAAGCTATGGTAGCAGATGTCCTGTCTCATTTGTGCTACAACATCAATCCCACATTAGCCATCATCACTAAAACTATTCAAGCTCTTAATTTTTGAAAAAAAATAGGTACGGGGTGATTTATTGAATGTGCACCACTCCTTCACATTTGGCTCATCAGTCACTATAGCCTAAAAAAAGTAGGATATCATATTGCATCTTACCCAACTTTAGCCCTATCTCCAAGGTACTTGAAAAGTAATGGCCTCAAGATAAATCTGAAGAATAATGGGTTCAAAAATTTTAAAACATCAAGGTAGAGCAGGTAACATAGAAGGCCTTTTGGTTTTCCCTACAAACAATCATATACTAGTGCAAAACTTTTAGTTGTGTGCCGTTCATGAGATTATAGAGAAGTACTAGCTATGCACCACTTTTAGTATTTTGATAATTCTAATACCATAATTCATCCTCTTCATCCAAGATCTTAAGTTGTAGGATTTTGACTATGGTAAGCCTGTTTACAAGTTAAAAATCTAGCAAGTCCTTCATGCATGGATACAAACCCGTTGCATGGAGAGATATTGGAGAGGGAGCAATAGGACCTAGGATATGATGAATGGAGGATCTATCGCATTATTAACATCGTGGCTCTGTCTGGTATTGCAACATCACAAATACTAGTTGACGAATTTCTTTCTAAGATTGAATTGCTCAAGCAAGAGTTCAAACAAGAAAAGGTGACGTTTGTTAAAGAGATTACTTGATTAAAGGAGAAAATAGTCAATTGAAAATGGACCTCTACCTCAAATATGGTAAAGTGAATAGGGTCATCGAGGAGAAAAACCACCTCAAGAAAGATCTTGAGAGTTTAAAAGAAGATTACATGGCCCTTAACAAAGTTAGTAAGTCTCGAAGACTTAAAAAGTCATCAGTCAAGTGGAGGACAAAAATTACTACTTTAGAGAAAGAACTACACCAATGGAGAGAAGCAGCTAGGGTCAATAGGGAAAAGCTTGCTAGAACCCAGGCTCTTACATCAATTTACTGAAGGAAGAATGAATAGTTAGAAGCTCAAGTCTAGGATTTAAGAATAAATTAGGTTGAAAATAGAGCTCTGAGAATCAAAATTCAAGATTTAGAGCATTCTCTTAAAGCTCAAAAAGATCAAGTCAATGCACTAGCGACAACCTCTAAACAGTGGGATCAAGAATGGCTTCAAGTGGTTGATCATGCATGCCAAAACTATCAAGACCATTCGCACCATCTCACAAAGCAGATTTAGGTAGCTTAGGTGGAGGCTGAGAACATGATGGATGTAGCCCAATCCCTGACACATGATATCTTGCCCATGGGAGCCCATGAACAAAACTTGATGTATTTCTTGGACCATATAATCAGCCAATGTAATCATGTTAGGCATTTTCGAATGTAATCATATGTAATAGGAACATTTTATTACTTTAATGAAAGATGTTATTAGTAGAGCTACCCCATAATCCAATTATCTTTTTTGCATTTGCATAACTAACCTAATTCTTTCATTGTTTTATTCATTCATATTCACTCTCATTGTATCAAATATATGCCTAAACATATCATTAAGGCCTAATCCGGTAATAATTTAAAGTGAAGGTGCTCTAAAACATAAAACCTATAGTTTGCCATTGGTACAACACTCATAATCATCGAAAAGTGATGGAAAATGATCACTAGGCCCCTATTAAAAAGCTTGAACTCATGTATAGAAAGTCTCAAGAGCAATCACTCCATAAAATTGAAGACCTCCAAGCTCAGATTATTAAACTAACTAAATTACTATCTGATGCATTGAAGGAAAAATAATAGATGAGCATAGTCGAGGAGGGAAAAGAACCCATCAATCTTCAAAGCAATTTGAATGGTGCTACTGAAGCCACCAATGCTTAGGAAGGGGCATTGCATGGGCAACATCTTTTGGTAGCTAGCATCCCACCAACCCAGCATTTATTTACATCAACCTTGCAACACCATCTTATTTAATTCAAAGATTTCAAGGCACAGGCGCTTCACCAGCAAAGCCTATATCTCAGACCTCGATGAGCAAATAGAGCAAAAGAAAGCAAAAAGCCCCCTAAAAAATGATAAGGACAGACAAGTATTAGTCACTAAAGAAGCACTTTCAAGCTGTCAAAAGAAGTAAGAAATTTGGAATCATAGACGTAAAATCATTGGGGTTGGTTTTGACTCTTGTTATGTAGCCCAAGTTTAAAATTCCTAAGAATGAATAAAGCTATAGGTCGAAGCAGCCTCCTATACAAATGTGTCAAGGTCAACCTTGATAAAATTCCTAAGAATTGGCATCTTTGTGAATTTAGGATCCCTAAAAGAATTATAATGGATAACGCTTCCAATTCGGATAATAAATTGATGAGAAATATGTGTACCCAGCTCAATTTTCTTGTCACAATGCGGTGACACATCTTCTGAAGATGAATAAAGCTATAGAGGTAGCTAAAAAAATATTAAGAGAATTGTAAGGAAGATGGCAGAGAACTATAAAGACTAGAATGAAAAGCTCACTTTCGTTGTCCTGGCATATAGAACTTTGGTCTAAACTTTAACTGCAGAAATGCCTTATTTGTTATTCTACAGCACAAAGGTTGTCTTACTAATTGAAGTTGAGATTCCTTCACTCTAAGTTCTAACGAAAACCAAGTTGGAAGACACTGAATGGGTCTATGATCATTATGAGCAACTAAATTTCACTGAAGAAAAAAGGCTAAAAGCTATTCAATGTAGGTAGATGTACCAAAAAAGAATGATAAGAGCATAGGATATAAAAATTTGTCCTAGGAAATTCCATAAAAGAGAATTGGTATTTAGGAAAATTATGCCTGGATGAAAGATCTTCAAAGTAAATGGGCACCTAATTGGGAAAGACCTTTCATAAAGGTGAAGTAGTACTTCAAAAAATCCATCCCTTTCACTAAAACGTAAGAGGTAAGTAGATCCCTAATTGGGATGGACCTTGTCTCATGAAACAACCTTTCTTTAGAGGGGCCTTAATCTTAACAAAAATATATGTCAAAATTTTAGCCAATCCTATTAATTTAGACTCTGTTAAGAAATATTATGCTTAATGATGAAAACCTAAAAAAGCATCTACTATCCAAAAAAAAGTCAAAATAAAAAAAGAGTTTCGAATAAAAACCCAAAAATGGCATTTGGGTAGCAACTTGACTTGAGTTGAAAATCTTTAAGGGTGGCTCAAGAAAATTAACCTTGATAAGATGTAAACCTCATTAAATCCTACCTAAACGAAAAAAACCTTAGTCAAACCTCTTCTAGCTTTGGCCATATCAAGTCAAACTCAACTTGACCTGAACTAAACCAAGTTAAAACCTTGGCTAAATTTGATCAAACCCTAACTAAATTGAATCTAAACCTTGCCTAAACTTGAACTAAGTTTAAAGGGATAAAAAAGAAAATACTCAAGTTAGAGGCAGTTGTAAAATAGCATAGGGTAATCTTAAGGGTCTTCAGAAGATCAGCTTGTGTAAGATATGATCATTAAAAAAGATCTCAAGGTATATCAAATAAAGCATTCATGTTATAATTATTAGGGCATCAATTGCCCAAAATTACTTTCTTGTTATTATGCCTTATTATCATTATACCTTTTTGTTAAATGCAAACAAAATTGTATCACCTTTCTTGTCATGAATGAAATGCTATATTGTTTCTTTTTTTTAAACCTTATGCATCATATCTTCATCGCATTATATTTGTCATTTAATTGATAACACCTGATGATTGAACAAAATTGAAATAAGGGTTTTTCAACATTACATAGGAAAAACAAGAAAAGTGCAGGAGCCTCTGTTCACACTTGATTGCCAAGATCATGAATGCTTTACGCTGAATGCATGCCAGTCACAATCATATGTCAACTTTCCTTAACTTTCAAACTCATCGGTCATGAAAAACCATTAAAACCAACTAAAACCCATCCAATCTAGTAGAAAATCTTGTTAAGACCCAAGCAATAACCAAATCTAATAATGTAAAAAATCAAAGGCTAGTGATGTTGGTAGGTTAAAGTTGGCTACTTGGCCAATTTCAATAACTTTTGTTAGGAATCTCTATCAAAAAATCCTTTTAAAGTCTAATATTGGCAAAATTTTATGATTTGACTCGTAAGCATCTTTGTCAAAAACCTTTGTTAAGAACTTCTATTAAGAATTTCTATCAAGCACCTATCAAGAAATCTTTTCATAGTCTAATATTGCTAGCCATATTCTGACACATTGGCATTCTATCATTTTAAGTCGAACCTAGGGATATGTTGAGCTTAGGATCATAGTCTAAGTCTTTCATCTGAAAATCTGTGTGAAGAAACCTTTTCAAAGTCTAATGTTACTGGTTGTGATTCAACACATTGGCATTCTATCATTTTTATGTTGAACTTAGGGACAGGTCAAACTTAAGATAGTAGTTTAGGGTTTTCATCTAAAAACCTTTGTCAAGAAATACTTTCAAAGCCCAATGTTATTGGCTGTGATTCAATAACTTTTGTTAGGAATCTCTATCAAAAAATCCTTTTAAAGTCTAATGTTAGCAAAATTTTATGATTTTACTTATAGGCATCTCTGTCAAGAGCCTTTGTTAAGAACTTCTATTAAGAATTTTTGTCAAGCACCTATCAAGAAATCTTTTCACAGCCTAATGTTGCTAGCCATAATCTGACACATTGGCATTCTATCATTTAAGTCAAACCTAGGGATCATAGTCTAAGTTCTTCACCTAAAAACTTGTGTAAAGAAACCTTTTCAAAGTCCAATGTTACTAGTTATGATTTAGCACATTAGCATTCTATCATTTTTATGTTGAACATAGGGATAGGTCAAGCCTAGGATAATAGTCTAGGTTTTTCATCCAAAAACCTTTGTCAAGAAATATTTTCAAAGCCCAATGTTATTGGCCGTGATTCAACACATAGCCATTCTGTCATTTTTAAGTTGAACTTAAGGATAGGTTAGGTCAAAGATCATAATCTAGGTCTTTCACTCAAACCCTATCACAAAATCTTTTGGTGTATGCCCTTAAACCAATCAGATTAGAACATAGGATATATGGTTAAATAATCACGTAGAAGTTACTAAGTAACATATGTTTTCTTCTATATTAATGGTGTGATTGACACTGTTGCAAATACTAATTGGATAAAGACTTTGAAATGCGTGGCCATGAAAAGTTAGTAAATCAATTATGAAAATAAATTTTTATGCATTAAAGCAATGTTTCTAAAATTGTTTCTAGTTATTGTATTATCCAAATGAGCGTTGACAATGCACAACTAGTGTATGCTAAGACTTTATGCATGGGATGCATGGAACCATTTCATCTCATATAGGTTGAAGTATGTGAAATACTTAAGGGTAGCATATAGGTGCTTGTTTTATAGAAAGAAGTTCACTTAGCATAGCATGAATGAGAATTCTATTTGGTATGAGTCACTTAAGTGTCTATGGAACATGTTTTCATATGCCAGTCATGTATAATAATCCTTAGACTTATGGTACCAGGTCATCTCCTATGAGAAGTGTTATACTTTGATTCCATTATGAATAGGTCCACAGTAGATAGATGTTTATGGTAGAGTGGTTTAGGGTATAGCATGAATCATATGGTAGATGAATGGGTGAGCTAGCAAAGATCACTACTCTAAGTGATTTTCAAGATATAACTCGAGTGTTCTTAGCTATAGTTAATTAGATTAGAGTATCTAGGCAAAGCTTAATGAATTATGATAAATTGTTCTTTATAGATTCATGACCATTAACCATGAGTTATAAGAACTAATACGGATAGAGATTTGGGTAGACACTGCACCATGTTTATCCTTCATTTGGGATATATAGTGAAAGGACCATACTACATTGAAAGGCTAGTTACTGAAAGGTTTTTGTATGGTCATACTAAATCTTTAACATTTAAGTGTTTGTGATAGGTTACTGGATCCCACTCTCAATCTATTAACATGATTAATGAGATTATTTATGTTCATTCCCAACATGTTGGGAACCTAATGGGTCACACATAATAAGGTAGTTCTATTGGATTAAATCTAGGAATTAATTAAGTATTATTTTAATACTTAATTAAATAAAAGGTAATTTAAATGAATGAATTTATTGAAGAAATTCAATTATTTAAGATGAAGCTAAATTTGAGAAATCTAAATTTTATTGTCTAATTAAGACACTGATAATAAGATTGTCTTATTAAAATAATTTCCAAATTAAGACATAAATTGTAAAAATAGATAAACACTAGTTCTAGTTAAAATAGGATTCACCTAGACACAGGATATGATTGAGAACCAAATTTCCTATCTTATGATTTATTATCCTTTCCAATATTATTTTAATATTAATTACTTGATAATTAGTGCTAAATAACATTAAAATTAAGTTAAAATAGTTTTAACTAAATTAAGGATTTTATAATGATAAAATCTATAGGGGTGTTTATATACTAGATAATTTGTGTTTTGAAATTATTTATTTAATATTTTATAATTATTTGATAATTGTATTTATTAAATAAATATTATTTATTTATTTATATAAATAAATAATTCAATTAATTAGATCAACTTCAGGGAAACATAAGTCAAGCCTAGTTAACGCCAAACCCTAATATGGTCTAACCTTATTGGGCTAATTTCTTTGGCCCATTTTTGGTGGATATTTTGCCAAGGTGGGAGGAGAGTTGGCTGACCATTTAATTAACCTAAAATAAGGAGAATAAATTTACCTTGTTTTGGGAGTTTTAATTAGGCAAAGCTATCCCATTCTAAATACAACTAGAAGTAGGATTGAGCTAGTATATATAGATATGGTGGCCTAAAGGCTTTTAAGAGAGTTTTAACCTAATCTTTAGATAGAAGGCTATTGAATATTATGAGAGAATATATTTTATTAGATAAAATTTAGTATTCTCCAACAATATCCCCAGCTACACAAAACCTTAAAGATTGCACTACCTCCTTGAGAGCTTATGTGGTTAGTGCAATTTTGCTTCATTCTCTCTTCTTGGTTCTTCATTGATTCAAGATATAAAGTTAACTTTTGGTTGAGAGTTAACAACCCTTCTAGCTAGCACTTGAGAAGCACTAGGCCTTGAAAAAGTTTCAATAGCTACCTATGTGGATAACCGTTAAAGGTAGGACATGTCTATAGCTTGTGGTTTTTAAGAATCCATCAAGAAATCAACTTATTGGAGCTTTTGTGTTTAGATTCAACAACTAAAGTCAAGGTAACTTTTGATCATATGGATGATTAAATCTTGATTCAAAATTTTAAAGATTACTACATGTAAGTATCTCCCTAAAGATTCATAGGGAAGTCTGACTATTTTTATGTTTACTATTTTCGCTGTGTTTATGTTATGTTTTCATGATTTTTGAAATGCAAAACATGCATGAGGCTGGACTTTACCGAGAGAGAGTTCCCTTCAAATGGTATCAAAGCCTATAGGTTGTGGATTACATGTGGTAAGTATAGGCTAATTCAATGCAATTGACATTTGGATGTCATATGTATAGATCTTTGAAGTTTTGGGCTATAAAACCTTACAAAAATATTTTTATAATTTTTCTTAATTCTGGGCAGCGTGCTTAGAATATGTTTCGATCAATATTAAAGGGTTTAATAATTAATAAAAATGGGTTTTATTGATTTATATCAATAACATGTTGAATTGACAAAAGCCAGAGACATTTAACTTATGATTTACGATTCCTCTAGGAATTTTTTCTAATGGTTTCTTTGTCATAAAATTGATTTTTATGACCTGATTTTATCATATTAAACTTATAAAATTCAATTTTGATTTATTTAAATATTATTTAAAACAAAGAAATACAAATTTGAATTTTCTTGATGATGCTGCATCGTATGGCGTTGTAGGCTAATCTTGGATGTGTTCTTGCTTTTAATGCACCTTGAAATCTTTATGGAAGTTCCATAGGTTTGCTACATTTTAGGATAGCAGTTAATCAAAGAATATATGATTCTTGAATGGATCTGGTTCCTAAAAATTAAGGCATGTTGATGTCACATCTATGAAACATGTTTCATGGAAAGTTGCAATATACATGACAAATTTGTTGCCATTAAGTTTGCTGCTTTGTTTTAAACTTTGCTAGCTTCTTAAAAGAATTTTAAGCATCTAAAATTAGAATAAAGCATCCCTTAATGGTATGGAAATCTTGTTTCACTCCTAAGGCTTGTGGTAAAGTGATGCCACTTTTTGGGTTTTCTTGAAACTTGTGATTAAGGAGGAAGAAGTTACCATCTTGAATGCAGCCTTTGATAATATCTTGGCAGGATGTTATCTAATTTTCCAGCATAGTCTTACTATCGTTGGAACTAGTTTTCTAGTAGGAGTGAAATTCCTTAAAATTAGGAATTATATCCCTTAAATTATGGAAGGAGTTTAAGTTAGATTAAATGGATAGTTATCTAATCAAACTTGGTTCATAAAAGTTAGGACTATTGAAAGAGTTTCAATTCAACTAGTATTCTTTAAATAAACATGTTTTGGAAGAATCAAGATTTTGAAAATTGTTTTCTTAAATTGTTTAGTTAAATAGGTTACTTTGACTTTAATTTTTTAAATATGTTAATTTTGGAAAGATAATTTAAGCATACAAATAAAAATATTGATCCTTGTGGAGATAAATCACAAAAAGTTAGGTAAATGTCTGATACAAGATTACTTTCCTAAAAGTTAGGAACAAGATTAAATATGGTTAATCACCATGGCCGATTCTTATAGATGCTTTTTTGAATGTTATAAGTTTGTTTATACATGCGTTATCTACATTTGATTACCATGGGATATTAGCTATACATCATTATTATGCTATTATTATTAAAGCATGATGGATAGTTATGGACTTAGACCTTAGTATGATTGTGTTATGGATGGTTAATTTTATTTATTTTTATATTTATCTTTAAATAGGGTTTGCAAACCCTACCTTATCTCTTTATTAACTAGTTTGGTAAAATTCTCTTATCACCTTGCTCCCTTTGAATGTAACTTGAGGTTTCTTCAAACTTATGTTATGTAGTTAGAGATCTAGGGTTAGGTTAATATTAGATAATTCAAGTACTTTAAGATGTAAAGGAGATGGTGCCAAGGTAAAGTCTAATGAGATCACCATGATGACAAATAGTGTCCCTAAGGAATTGACCACTTAGTTTCCTATTGGATTTTAGATGAAATTCCACAATCATCCTAGTAGATTGTTTTATGATAGGTTTATTTTATGTTAATATATATGACATGTATGCACTTGAAATAAATGCCAATGCCAATGCAATCAAAAGCAAATAATTAAGACTCAAATAATCAATTAAAAAAAATCCCTCATAAAATATTGAGTCCATGCCTTAGCATGATTAGACGCTATCCATTAGATTATAACAAGATACTGAGTTTCTACCACAGAGATTTGTTAAGCTATCTTTAAGGTCTTTTTTACCCGAGCTACTTAAGTTATAATTAATGGGTTTTACTCAGCTAAAGTCATGTTGTTCGGATGCTTATAAACTTGACCCCACTACATTAGAGGCAATGCTTAGGTGAAATACATATGATGTAATTAGATAAAGGATTACCACTGAACTAATCTAGGAGTTATATAGAGACACAACTAGTAAGCTAAGTTACCCACCCAATTAGTTTTTATATGGCTTGTTGGGCTATCCATAAGGTTATGTAAAAATGAAAGGGGTCCTAGCTCACTAAGAGGATTCAAAAGTTGAACTTCTAGTATTATAGTTGAGGGCTATAATTAGGAAAAATAATTCTGAAAAATAATCATTCTAGTTTTAAAACCTGACTGAATGATTATCATATGTATGTTATTGACATTAAATATGTTCTAAAATCCATACAAGATTCAAGAAAGAAATATACCTTTTAATCTATCACTATGTAACATACTAGGTGCAAACAAGTTGAGTAGGTCATATTTCATTGACTGGCTTCGTAATGTTAAAATTGTTTTAACACAAAAGCATAAAACTTATGTACTTGATGAGCTGATATCTAATGAGCCCAGACTTGATGCCTCGTAAGAAAAGAAAGATGTCTATTCAATTCATAAAAATGATCTTGAGTAAGCCATATGTGTGATAATAGTTAGCATGGCACCCTATCTTTAGAAGCAACATAAGGGCATAGAAATTTCAGACATCATCCTATGCCTTAGAGAATTGTTCAATAAGGAAAAGTGCACTAAGAGGTTTGACATCATAAAGGAATTATTCTAAACAAAGATGTCTAAAGGTAAACCTATTAGATTTATATGCTAAAAATGATTGGCTGGATTATTCATTTAAAGCAGTTGGTTTGGTTGATGGATAATGAGTTAACCATTGATCTAGTTTTTTCCTCCCTGCCTCTTAGCTTTTCGTAATTTGTGTTAAACTTTAACATGAATCACCTAGAGACATCCTTTTTCAAATCACTGAATATGTTGTGTATGATAGAAAAGTCTCTTACCAATGAAAAGGCTGTCCACTTGGTTATTTCTACTTTTACTTCCAAGAAAATCAAGAAAAAGAAGAAATCAAGAAAGGATAGATCAAAAAGTTTAAAGCCATCCAGTGGAGTGAAGGCGAATGATGGAGTTGATAAGGGTACATTTTACCATTGTAGAAAACTTGGTTAGTAGAGGAGAAACTATAAAGAGTACCTTAAATCAGTCAAGGACAAAAACCAAAGAAGAGTTTATACCTCAAGTATAAATTTAAAAATTCAATATTTTCCTTTGGTATTTGATAACTGATTGTTGGTACTAAATATGTTTGATAAATTCTAAGGACCAATGATAAAGACAAAAAAAAAGGATAAATAAAGATGGACCTTTAGAGAGAATGGCAACCTGGTTGATATAGATCTGGCTTGTGCCTTTATGCATAGAAGTTATTGAAAACTTTCTTTCTATGATTTTTTATTTTAAACATTGGATGTTTATCTCAACTTTGCAGACTAATTTTAGGAAGTTTTTTGTTTTAGGATAAATGTTTTGAGCATATATCGTTTTAGTGGCATATAGATGCCATGCTTTTAATTTCCTTTATTTAATAAACCTTAGTAGAATTGTTCTACATCACAGTCTATCAAATTATACCAATTGATTAAATTAAAACCAATTAACTTAAATTTGAATCTTGTTTAGATTGAACTCCATGTAAAAGGTATTATATGTACTATGTTTAGTAGGAGTATTCATGAATTATTGAAAGTTAATATTCATGAAAATGCAAGACTTAGTGGGAGGAATCATTGGATATTAAATGATAATATACACAAACAAGTGATAAACTAAAGTTATACACACTTGGATGTAATTTTGGAAATAGTTTAAAACTAGAGAGATGACAAATTTATACCCAAAAGACATAAACCAAATCATTTCACCATAGGCTTATGAAAATGATGAAAATTTTGGAATATAGCTATCAGGCTAATTAAATTAATTCCAATAGTTATAAGAAAACTAAGGCATATGATTGGAATCAAGGTCTCATTATGATCCAAACAGTTTTATGACTTGATAATAGAGATTATCAAAGATGAATTAACATATTCTCTAATAAGACATGAAAAACAATATGATTGTTTCAAGTGTAAGTGGGAAATGGTGTATGACCTTGAAGTAGTTGGATTGGGACATAGGATACATGGTTAAATAACCACATAAAATCACCAAGCTAAATTAATTTAGGTTTTCCTTCATATTAGTGGTGTGATTGACGCAAATGTAAACACTAATTAGATGAAACCCTTGAAACACATTGGCCTTATAAAGTTACTAAATCAGTTATGATGATGGGATCCTTATGTAAGCCATGTTTTTAAAAATACTTCTAGCCATTGTATTATCAAGACAGAGCATTGACAATACATAAAGGTGAGTATATGGTAACCCTTTATGCATGGGATACGTAAAACCATTTGATCTCATAGAAGTTTAAGTATATAAGATACTTAAGGATAGTGTATAGGTGCTTATTTTATGGAAACAAGTTCACTGAACATGACCTAAATGAAAATTTTATTTAGTATAAGTCACTCAAGTGTTTATGGAATATGTTTTCATGTGCCAGTCATGTATAATAATCCTTAGACTTATGGTACCAAGTTATCTCATATGATTAGTGTTATGCTTTGGTTCCATCATGAATGGGTCCATAATTGATAGATGCTTATGGTAGGGTGGTTTAAGGTATAACATGAATCATATGGTAGATGAATGAGTGATCTAGAGAGGATTCACCATTCCAAGTTACACTAGAGACACATCTTGAGTGTTCTTAACTATGGTTAATTAGATTAAAGTCCCTAGCCAGAGCATAAGGATTTATGAGCAATCATTCCTTCTAAATTCATGAACATTCACTATGAATTGTAAGAACTAATATGGATAGAGGTTTAGGTAGACATAGTACCATGCTTATCCTCTACCTAGGATATATGTTGAAAGGACTATACTACATTAAAAGACTAGTTACTGAAAGGTTTATGTAAGGTCATACTGACTTTTCAATGTTTGGGTGGTCATGATGGGTTAGTAGATCCTGCTCTTGATTTATGAACATGATTAATGAGATTATTTATGCTCATTGCCAACACATTGGAAACCTAATGGGTCACGCATAATAAGGCAGTTCTGTTGGATTAAATCCGAGTTTAATTAAGTATTACTTAATTAAATAAAAGGTAATTTGAATGAAGAACTTGATTGAATAAGCTCAATTATTTAAGAGAAAATTAGATTTGAGAAATCTACATTTTGTTGTCTAATTAAGACATTAATAATAAGATTGTCTTATTAAAACAATGTCTAAATTAAGACATAAATTGTAAAGGTGGGTAAACACTAGTTCTAGTTAAAATAAGATTTCATTTAGACTGAAGATTTGATTGAGAATCAAATTTCCTATCTCATGATTTATTATCCCTTCTAATATTATTATAATATTAATTATTTGATAATTAATTTTTTAAAAAATATATTAAAATTAAGTTAAAAATAGTTTTAACTAAATAAAGGATTTTATAGTGATAAAATCCATAGTGATGTCAATACACTACCTAATTTGTGTTTTGAAATTATTTATTTAATATTTTATAATTATTTGATAATTATATTTTTAAATAAATATTTATTTAGACAAGTAAAGAATTGAATTAATTGGATCAAATTTAAGGAAACACAAGTCAAACCCAGTTACTCTATATTACACTAAACCCTAATATGGTCTAAGCTTATTGGGCTAATTCTTTGATCCAATTTTGGTGGATATTTTAGCCAAGGTGGGAGAAGTGTTGGATAACCATTTAATTAACCTAAACAAGGAGAATAAGTTCAACTTGTTTTGGAAGTTTTAATTAGGTCAAAACTATCTTATTCTAAATCCAACTAGAAGTATGATTGACCTAGTATATATGGATATGATGGCCTAAAGGCTTTTAAGAGGGTTTTAACCTAATTATGATATAAAAGGCTATTGAATATTACGAAACAATATATTTTATTAGATAAAATTTAGTTTTCTCAAACAATATTCCCAGTTATGCAAAACCCTAGAAATTACGTTATCTCCTTGAGAACTATTATGCTTGTCACAATCTTGCTTCATTTTCTTTAGGATGAAAACTTAAAAACAAGTAGTCTAGAGAAAAATTAAGGAATTTTCAGTGTCACTCATAGGATTCTTGAGGTATTGTTAAAAAGAAATAAATCTAAGGACATATAAAAATCTATAAATATCTTAAGCTGTTAGCTTTCATTTGGAGGACTGACTTGAAAAGTTAGATTTTTTTTGCCTTTGCAAATTGGTTCTCCAACCTTAACTTTGTCCAAGCCAATCTTGGTGCCAATTGGGTTATTGATAGAGGGAAACTTATAAGAATATCAATATTATTTAATTCCTAAGGAAGCCATGTTTTGTAAACGATAATCCATTTGGGAGCCTAAGATAGTAAGGCACATATTTTGTTTTCACAAAACCTTCTTGGACCAATCGACATCTTTTTATGCTAAACCTTTAGACCAAATTTGTGAAAGATTAAATTACCATTTAGGAATTTCCTAGCAGTGGATTATTAGTTTTTTAGATACTTGAATATTATTTGCTTTAGGAGCAATGTTTTTTGAACTTAGGTTTCTTAAATAAGTCTTTTAAACGAATAGTTTTTTTTTTTAAAAAAAAGTACTTGCTTTAAGAAATAGACGTCATGAATATAGGTAATTAGGGCTAAAAGACTCTTAGGAATCATATTTCCTAAATGAGAAAACTAGAAATAACTAGCTAAGGCATGGGTTTTTAGTTAAAATAGGGAAACCATTAAGGAAATTACAAATGATTAGAAAAAGTTGGATCTTTTCTTAAGCATAAGGAGGGTGTAATCTTAGAAAGGAATCACTAAGAAAAGTTAATACAAACTTGGGTATAATGATGATTTTTATTTGAAAATGTTGATATTCTAGGGCAAGAACATGAGTGAGATGAATATTAATGGTTCAGATCGTGGTATTAAAAGAGAAAATTCTTTAGGAAATATTGACATGTTGGAATTGATAAAGGGTCTCACCTATGTTGAAAGCATAAAGGGAAGGTGGTTGAGAAAGATGAGATAGCTAGCCTAAAGAAGTATTTGCAGGGGTGTTGGCATTGCATGACATTCATTGTATACATACACAATCACATGACAAGGTTTATGGCATTACATCACATTTCAAGTGAGAAAACAATCAAAGTTTCAAGCTTGGCAAGTGTAATTAAAATTTTACATGTGCATCATTTCATATGCATTAGAATTATTATTCATTGTCATATATTCTTGGGTCCAAGTTATCTTTTAGTCTTGGTTTCGCTTAAGGTTGTTGAACTTAATCTTGGTTTCACCCAAGGTCATTTATTTCAAACTTGGTTTCACCAAGGTCATTTTTTTAGTCTTAGTCTCACCCTAGATCATTTTCTAAGTCTTGCTTTAATCCAAGTTATTTTTACAATTGGTTTTATGTCAGTTACATTTTAATTGTTTAAGATATTTTCTCATGAACATCTTATGATTGGAAGTGGTTTCTTTCCAAATTTTTGGTGATTTAAGGTTTGAGATCACCTAAGTGAAGAGACTATATGATTGAATGCTTTGAAAAAAAGAAGCATGAGATTGAAAAGAGGCAATAGTGAGGATAGTTAAGGCATCTATGAATAAAGATGAGCTATAGAGAATGTTACCCAGTTGAAAAAATTAGGTATCTAAAGCTTTTAGAGAAAGATGAGAATGAAGAAGAAAAATGGTAATGGTAGCCATATTCAATTTCAAAAAGATGAAGGAAAATAAAAATTTTCATGATAAGTGTTTCACTAAAGCAGAGCTGATCATGAATGACATTAAAATGAATCCTATATTGTTATTGCATAGTAATATAAGAATAGGAACCATGCATATGCATTCATATTGCATTATAAGAAATTATTCAAAAGGAAGATATCCCTAATGGTGTCAATGGAAATATATTATTCCCTAATGGATTGAACCTTAGGTAATAACATTCATTACCTAATGAGTTAAATCCAATATAGTTAGTACCTGGGAAGAAAAGAAAAAAAGTCCATTCTAGTTGGTTAGGAAGAAAACTAGCAAAATTAGCACTTTATAGGGAGATTATCATCATTGAAAAAAGACAGAGTTAGTTTTTCCTGATTATGTGAAAGATCAACAGAGTTTTTCTTTGTTAGCTTTGCTTCGTTAGGCAAAAGACCAGTGGAGTTAGTTGTGCTCTTTATTTAATTATGTGAAAGTTTGATAAATTAGGTTTTAATTTAGCTCCATTCGATTAAGTAGAAAATGGGATAGAGATTTTCTTTTGTCAACTTCACTTCATTAGGCAAAAGACTAGTGGAGTTTGTGGTCCTTTTGTATGTTTCATTTAACTAGGTAAAAGGTCAATGAAGCTAGTTTTTTTTTGTCCTCTTCATTCGATTAGGAAAAGGATCAGTGAAGTAGGTTTTTGAGTCAAGCCTCTTTGTTCAGCAATGTGTAAGTCTATTTAAGTAGGCAGTACGTGTAAGTCCATCTATTTGGTTATATAGAAGACCAATAGAGTTGGCAACCCAAGTCCTCTTCATTTGATTAGGCAAAAAACCAAAAAAGTAAGCAATGTGTCAGCCCGCTTTATATGATTAAGAAGGAGACCAATAAACTTGACATTCTTAATTTTTTTGTTAAGTCTAATTTGTTTAGTTAGGTAGAAGACTAGCAGAACTAGCGCCTTATCAATTAAGTAGAATATTGATGAGGATTGATATCTTTTTCGTTATATATAGTTAGCTAGGATATTGCATGTGCAAAAAAAAAAATTCTTTAAAGGAGCTTATTAGGTCCTAGACAAAATCATGTCTATTTAGTCTTTGCCTTGTTTCTAGGTTCTTAGCAACAAGTAAAAAAAAGTAGTTGTAGACATCCTATATTCATCTAGATTTTAATTGACTTTTTTTATTTTAAAGGTTAGGTGGAATTTTCTAGGTTTGGATCCTCTCAGATAGGTTAAAGATGATAGAAAAGTCCAAGCAAGGTTTTAGTTGATTCCTATAAGCTTCGTTCAACATAATAAAGCATCTAAGCTTAATTGTTCGATTTAAAATGTAGGTGCCAGATTTGAAAAACCAAGACCTAGGTCCTAAAAGTCAGAGAATATCAAAAGAGGACTGATTTATAGTAGTTATTAATGATGATTGGATGAAAAAGAGACTAGTTCCAAAAGTCATAATCAAAAGTCAATAAAAAGATAAAAGTTAACTATAGGCAAAGTCAACTTTTTAGCCTAGAGTTAGATTTTAAAATTGAAAGAGTTCAACAACGTGGATTTCAAAATTTATTATACGAAATGGAAATTAAACATGGGCTTTAGGTTTGGACGGTGTAATCAGGGATGGGTCATGGAAGGACCTTAGGGATTGAAACTGTCAAGTATTCTTAAGGGCTTAATCTAAGTGGTCTAAGATAAAAAATTTAGATTTTTCCAAAGAACTCATTTAGGCATGTTTTTGCTACAATATAGAACATTTAATTGAACTTGTAGATAGACAAACCATGATCAATTGAATATAACAAAAAGGGTTGGTGTACACCTTTGAACCAATCAAATTGGGAAATGGAGTACACAGTCAATTAACTAATGTGACAAAGATTTTTCTTCATGTTAGTGGTGGGATTGACTATCATGCAAACACTAATTAGATGAAGCAAATGAAATGCATTGGCTTTGCGAAGGAATTGTACAGAGTTACAATTATGAGATCTTATGCATCAAAGAAGTGTTTCTAAAAATGTTTCTTCCTTTGTATTGTCAAAACAGGGCATTAATAATGCCCAAAATCTAGCATATGATAGGGAATTTCATGAACTCTATGGGAACAATATTCAAGGATTTCAAAAGTATTGTTTGCAAGGCCAAAACACCCCAAACAATAAAATGTTCGCTGATCTAAGGGTTTTAGACCGCGAAGATGTAAAAAATCATAACTATTTCATCCAAGATGATGTAAAGGTAAATGAAATATCATTAGAAAGGTAATTTGAAACCCTTCAAAGGAAAAATACCATTGTGCTACTAGAACAAAACAAGGGAGGTGTTCAGTATTTTTGGCTTTTCATTAGGCTGAGCTCAAGCCATAGGCATTTGAACATTCATAACTGAGATAATGAGTTGACATGGGTGTTGTCACGACGTACCCCAGGGTGGATCCTCGTGGATCTAAGAGTTCGTATGACTTAAAATATTATCCTGACTCAAAAATGTCTTCTTGACTAAGATCATTCTTCGGCGTTATGATAAGAATGAGAAAATACTGATTCTCGACTTATGACACAGTGAGGGGGACCATAAGACGAATCACTTATCTTATAGGTCTCGTGTGACCATCACGAGATGGCCAATGCTTGGAGTCGCCACCGATCATTTCAGGCTAGGCATGATCGGATGCCCATTGAACCTATGTTTTGAGCTACGAAACTCAAAACATCAATCCCATGGTCTACGTAATGCAAAGATTCACCGTTTGGGTTCGGGAGTTGGTTACGTGCGATGAGGTACGAACCTCTTCGCGA
>JBBYHO010272289.1:0-31753 GCA_038382025.1 Adansonia gregorii | reverse complement strand
TTTCATTTATTATCTTACTAACATGATTTCTTTGTGATGATTATGTGCATTCATGTTTTCAAAATGTTTCCAAATGATATTAAAGGTAATGTTCCTCATGGGTATCTCTCCAGTGCTCAAAGTGGAACGTTCCATTTTCAAAGTAAAATCCAGAGGTCATTTTCATCGAAAATCTCTACGTTCCCTATCTCTCGAGGGCGTATATGAGATTAAATCTTTTTCATCAAAACCTAGATCATTTTTATAAGATTCATGCATTCGAAAAGGGTTATATCAAAATAGTGACAGTTAAGATCGAAAAAATCAAAATTGAGATAAGACATAGCTAGTAAGGTACCAATTTCGAGCATCACGAAGAGGTTCGTACCTCATCGCACGTAACTAACTCCCAAACCCAAACTATGAATCTTTGCATTACGTAGACCACGAGATCGATGTTTTGAGTTTTTGTAACCCAAAACGTAGGTTTCAATAGGCATCTAATCATGCCTAGCCTGAAATAATCGGTGGCGACTCCAAGCGTTGGCCATTTAGTGATGATCATATGAGACCAATAAGATGAGTGATTCGTCTTATGGTCCCCTTCACTGTATAGTAAGTGGAGAATACGTACATTATGGTTCTCATCACATCGCCAAAGAATAGTCTCAGTCAAGAAGACATTTTCTAAGTCAGAAAAATATTTTAAGTCATGCGCACCCATAGATCCGTGAGGATCCAACCTCGGGGGATGTTGCGACAATTCTAATAAGTAGAATGCATTTATGGTACCCAATCGTGAAAAGAAAGAAGATTATTGTGTGTATTCATGTTGGTCCCCATTAAAAAAGGAACATTGATTCTAAGGAAAATGGTTGGAAGAAAAGCTTTCTTTATTATACAAATGCATCATTGTCATTTATCCCAATGAGGAGAATGTATTTATATTGCCCAATCATGAAAAAAAAGAAGATTATTATGTGCATCCATATTTATCATAATTAACAGATGAGCTTTGATTCCAAAGAAATGGTGAAAAAAAAAGCTTTTCTTATGAAACCAAAGCATCATTGTCATGTATTCCAATGAAGAGAATGTGTTGATGGTGCCTAATCAAGAATAAAGAGGAGATAATTTCATGTATTCGTGTTTGCCATTATTAATTAACGAACATTGATTCTAAAAATGGGTGAACATAAAAGCTTTTTTTAAGAAACCAATGCATATTTGTCATTTATCCTAATGAGGAGGATGTGTTTATGGTGCCTAATCAAGAATAAAAAGAAGATTATTACAGGTATACATGTTTGTCCTTAATAATTAATTATCATTGTCTCTGAAGAAAATGGTGGAAAAAAAGCTTTTCTTAAGAAACAAATGTATCATTATCATTGATCCTAATGAGAAGAATGTGTTTATGTTGCCTAATCATGAAAAGAAAGAAGATTATTAATTGTATTGATGTTTTTCCAAATTAATGGACGAACTTTGAGTCTAAGGAAAATGGTGGAAAAAAAAGCTTTCATTATGAAATCAAAGCATCATTGGTATTTATCACAACGAAGAAAATGTGTTCATGGTTCCCAATCAAGAATAAAAAGGAGATTGTTATGTGTATCAAAGTTTGTCTCATTTGATGAATGAACTTTGATTTTAGGAAAATGGTGATAAAAAAAGCTTTTCTTATGAACTAAAACATCAATGTCATTTATCCTAATGAGGAGAATGTGTTTATGGTGCTCAAAGTAAATAATTACGTGCATCCATGTCAATCCCTATTAATGAAGAAGCATTGATTTAGAGGAAAATGGTTAGAAGAAAAGGTTTTCTTATGAAACCAATACATCATAGTCATTTATCCTAAAGAGGAGAATGTGTTTATGATGCCCAATTAGGAAAGGAAAGGAGATTATTACATGCATCCATGTTTGTTACAATCGATGAATGAACTTTGATTTTAGAAGAATGGTGGAAAGAAAAGCTTTCTTATGAAACTAAAGCATCATTGTCATTTATCCCAACGAAGAGAATGTCTTTGTGGCGCCTAATCATGAAAAGAAAGAAGATTATTATATGTATCCATGTTTGTCCCTATTAATGAAGGAATATTAATTCTAAGGAAAATGGTGTGAAGAAAAGTTGTTCCTATTAAACCAAAGCATCATTGTCATTTATCCTAATAAGGGGAATATGCTTATAGTGCCCAATTAAGAGTAAAAAAGAGATTACTACGGTTATATGTGTTTGTCCTTAATAATTCATTATCATTGGTTCTAAAGAAAATGGTGGGAAGAAAAGTTTTTCTTAAGAAACTAATGTATCATTGTCATTTATCCCAATAAGGAGAATGTGTTTACAGTGCCCCAGCATAAAAAGAAAGGAGATTGTTACATGAATCAAAGTTTGTTTGAATTAAAGGATGAACTTTGATTCTAAGGAAAATGGTGGAAAAAAATAGCTTTTTTTATGAAACCAAAGTATCATTTCCTTTGATCACAATAAGAAGAATGTGTTTTTGCTTAGCAATCAAAAATAAAAAGGAGATTGTTATAAGTATCAAAGTTTGTCTCAATTGACAAATGAACTTTGATTTTAGGAAAATGGTGATAAGAAAAGCTTTTCATATGAACTAAGGCATCAATGTCATTTATTCTTATAAGTAGAATGTGTTTATGGTGCCCAATCATGAAAAAAAAAAGAGAATATTACGTGTATCCATGTTAGTCGCTATTAACAAAGGAGCATTGATTCCAAGGAAAATGGTTGGAAAAAAAGCTTTCCTTATTATACCAATGCATCATTGTCATTTATCCTAATAAGGAGAATGTGTTTATACTAGCCAATCATGAAAAGAATGGAGATTATCATGTACATCCAAGTTTGTCACAATTGATAGATGAACTTTGATTCCAAAAAAATAATGGAAAGAAAAGCTTTTCTTATGAAACCAAAGCATAATGTGTTTATGGTGCCCAATCAAGAATAAAAAGGAGATTACTATGTATATCAAAGCTTGTCTCAATTGACAAATGAACTTTGATTGTAGGAAAATAGTGATAGGAAAAGCTTTTCTTGTGAACTAAAGCATCAATGTCATTTATCCTAATGAGTTGAATGTATTTATGGTGCCCAATCATGAAAAGAAAGGAGATTATTACATGCATCCATATTGGTCTCTATTAACAAAAGAACTTTGATTCTAAGAAAAAAGGTTGGAAAAAAATCTTTGCTTATTAAACCAAAGCCTCATTATTATTTATCCCAAGAAAGAGAATGTGTTTACATTGCCCAATCATGAAAAGAAAGGAGATTATTACGTGCATCTATGTTTGTCACAATTGACAGACAAACTTTGATTCAAAAACAATGATGGAAAGAAAAGCTTTTCTTACGAAACCAAAGCATCATTGTAATTTATCCCAATAAGGAGAAAGTGTTTATAGTACCCAATAATGAAAAAAAAAGAAGGTTATTACGTGCACCCATGTTTGTCATAATTGGCATATGAATTTTGATTCCAAAAAAAAAAGGTGGAAATAAAACTATTCTTATGAAACCAAAGCATTATTGTCATTTATCCTAATAAGGAGACTGTGTGTATGGTGCCCAATTAAGAATAAAAAGGAGATTAGTACGTGTATCCATGTTTGTCCCTATTAATGAACGAACATTGATTCTAAAGAAAATGGTAGGAAGAAAAAAGTTTTTTAAAAAACCAACACATCATTGTCATTTATCCCAATGAGGAGAATATGTTTATAATGCCTAATCATAAAAGAAATGAGATTATTGCATGTATCAAAGTTTGTTCAAATTGAAGGATAAACTTCGATTCTAAGGAAAATAGTGGGAAGAAAAGCTTATCGTAAGAAACCAATGGATCATTGTCATTTATCCTAATGAAAAAAATGTGTTTCTCATGCCTAATCATGAAATGAAAGGAGATCATTACATGTATTGATGTTTGTCTGAATTGATGGATGAGCTTTGATTGTAAAGAAAATGGTCGAAAAAAAAAGCTTTTTTCTGAAACCAAAGCATCATTGTCATTTATCACAATGAGGAGAATATGTTTATGGTGCCTAATCAAGAATAAAAAATTGGTTGTTACATGTATCAAAGTTTGTCTCAATTGATGAATGAACCTTGATTCTAGGAAAATAGTGATAGGAAAAGCTTTTCTTGTAAACTAAAGCATCAATGTCATTTATCCCCCAATGAGAATAATGTGTTTATGGTGCTTAATCAAGAATAAAAAAGAGATTATTATGAGTATCCAAGTTTGTCTTAATTGACGGATGAACATTGATTCTAAGAAAATGGTTTTTAAAAAAAGCATTTCTTGTGAAACCAATGCATCATTGTCATTTATCCTAATGCAGAGAATGTGTTTATGTTGCCCAATCTAGAATAAAAAGAAGATTACGTGTATCGATGTTTGTCACTCTTAACAAAGGAACATTGATTCCAAGGAAAATGGTTAGAAAAAAACATTTCATATGAAATCAATGCATCATTGTCATTTTTCCTCATGAGGAGAATGTGTTTATAATGCTCCATCAAAGATAAAAATGTGACTATTATGATATCAAAGTTTGTCTCATTTGACGGATGAACTTTGATTCGAGGAAAATGGTGATAAGAAAAGCTTTTTCGATGAACTAAAGCATCAACTTCATTTATCCTAATGAGGAGATTGTTTTAGAGTGCCCAATCATGAAAAGAAAGAAGATTATTACGTGCATCCATTTTGGTCCCTATTAATAAAAGAACATTGTTTCTAAGGAAAATGCTTGGAAGAAAAGCTTTCCTTATGAAACTAATGCATCATTGTCATCTATCCCAATAAGGAAAGTGTGGTTATAGTGCCTAATCATGAAAATAAAAGAGATTATTACATGGATCCATGTTTGTCATAATTGACAGATGAACTTTGATTCCTAAGAAATGGTGGAAAAAAACTCTTTCCTATGAAACCAAAGTGTCAATGTCATATATGCTAATGAGAAAGATGTGCATATGGTTCCCAATCATGATTGTGGTGCCCAATCATGAATAAAAAAGTGATTACTACCTGTATCCTTGTTTTTCTCAATTGACAGACGAACTTTGATTCTAAAAAAATGGTGAAAAGAAAAGCTTTTGTTATAAAAAGAAAGCGTGAATGTCTTTTATCCTAATGAAGAAAATGTGTTTATGGTGCCCAATTATGAAAAGAGAAAGAGATTATTACATGTATCCATGTTTGTCCATATAAATGTACAAACATTGATTCTAAGTTAAATGGTTGAAATAAATGCTTTTCTTATGAAACCAATGCATCATTGTCATTTATCCTAATAAGAAGAATGTGTTTATGGTGCCCAATCATGAAAAGAAAGAAGATATTACATGTACCCATGTTTATCCTAATTGATGAACGAACTTTGATTCTAAAGAAATGGTGGAAAGAAAAGCTTTTCTTATGAAACCAAAGTATTAATGTCATTTATCTCAAGTAGGAGAATGTGTTTATGGTGCATAATCATGAATAAAATAGTGATTATTATGTGCATCCTTATTTGTCCTAATTCACGGACATACTTTGATTTTGAGAAAATGGTGAAAAGAAAAGGTTTTGCAATGAATGGAAAACGTCGACATCCTTTATCTGAATGAGGATAATATATTTATGGTGCCCAATCATGAAAAGAAGGAAATAATTACATGTAGCCTTGTTTGTCCCTATTCACGAACGAACTTTGATTCTAAGGAAAATGGTGGGAAGGAAAGCTTTTCTTACGAAACCAATGCTTTATTGTTATTTATCCCAATAAGGAGAACATGTTTATGGTGGCCAATCATGAAAAGAAAGGAGATTATTACATATATCAAAGTTTGTCCAAATTAAAGGATGAACTTTGATTCTAAGAAAATAGTGGAAAGAAAAGCTTTTCTTGTAAAGCAAAAGCATCATTGTCATTTATCAAAATAAGGAGAATGTGTTTATGGTGCCCAATTAAGAATAAAAGGGATACTGTTAAGTGTATCAAAGTTTGTCTCAATTGATGGATGAACTTTGATTTTAGGGAAATGGTGATAGAAAAAGCTTTTCTTGTGAACTAAAGCATCGATGTCATTTATCCCAATATGGAGAATGTGTTTATATTGCCCAATCATGAAAAGAAAGAAGATTATGACATGCATCCATGTTTGTCATAATCGATGAATGAACTTTGATTTTAAGAAAATGGTGGAAAGAAAAGCTTTTGTTATGAAAGAAAAACGTAATGTCCTTTATCCCAACGACTAGAATGTGCTTATAGAGCCCAATCGTGAAAAAAATAAGATAATTACATGCATCCATGTTTGTATTTATTCACGAATGAACTTTGATTCTAAGGAAAATGGTTGGAAGACAAGCTTTTCTTATGAAACCAAAGCATCATTGTCATTTAACCCATTGAGAAGAATGTGTTTATAATGCCAAATCTTAAAAGGAAAGGGGATTATTACATGTATCAAAGTTTCTCTTTATTGAAAGGGAACATTAATTATAAGGAAAATGATGAAAAGAAAAGCTTTTTTTTATGAAACTAAAGTATCAATGTCATCCATCCCAATGAGGAAAATGTCTTTGTGGTGCCTAATCGTGAAAATAAAAGAGATCATTATGTGTATCCATGTTTGTCCCATTAACGAACAAAAGTTGATTCCAAGGAAAATGGTTGGAAGAAAAGCTTTTCTTATAAACCAATGCATCAGTGTCATTTATCCCAATTAGGAGAATGTGTTTATGGTGCCCAATCATGAAAAGAAAAAAGATTATTACATGCATCAAAGTTTATTCGAATTAAAGGATAAACTTTCATTCTAAGGAAAATAGTTTGAGGAAAAGCTATTCTTATGAAACCAAAGCATTATTGTCATTTATCCTAACAAGGAGAATGTGTTAATAGTGCCTAATCATGAAAAAAAAAAGAGATTATTACATGTATGAAAGTGTATCCTAATTAAAGGATAAACTTTGATTCTAAGGAAAACAGTGGAAAGAAAAGCTTTTCTAATGAAACTGAAGCATCATTGCCAGTTATCCCAATGAGGAGAATGTGTTTATGGTGCCCAATCAAGAATAAAAAGAAGATTATTACATGTATCCAAGTTTGCCTCAATTGACAAATGAACTTTGATTTTAAGAAAATGGTGGAAGGAAAAACTTTTCTTATGAACTAAAGCGGCAATGTCATTTATCACAATGAGGAGAATGTGTTTATGGTGCCCAACCATGAAAAGAAAGGCGATCATTATGTGTATTCATGTTTGTCCCTATTAACGAATGAACATTGATTCAAAGGAAAATGGTTAAAAGAAAGCTTTGCTTATGAAACCAATGCATCATTGTCATTTATCTGAAAAAGGAAAATGTGTTTATGGTGCCCAATCATGAAAAGAAATAAGATTATTAAGTGCATCCATGTTTGTCATAATTGATGAATGAACTTTTGTTCCAAAAAAATTGGCGTAAAGAAAAGCTTTTCTTATGAAACTAAAGTATCAATGTCATCTATCCCAGTGAGGAGAATGTGTTTATGGTGCCCAATCATGAAAATAAAGGAGATCATTACGTGTATCCATGTTTCTTCCCATTAATGAATAAACACTGATTCTATGGAAAATGGTTGGAATAAAAGCTTTTTATATGGAACCAATGCATCATTGTCATTTATCCCAATAAGGATAATGTGTTTATGGTCCCTAATGAAGAATAAAAAGGAGATTATTCAGTGTATCCATGTTTGCCCCTATTAACGAATGAACATTGTTTCAAAAGAAAATGGTGGGACAAAAAGCCTTTTTTAAGAAACCAATGCATCATTGTCATTTATCGCAATAAGGAGAATGTGTTTATGGTGCCCAATCATGAAAAGAAAGGTGATTATTACATGTATCAAAGTTTGTCCGAATTAAAGGAAGAACTTTGATTCTAAGGAAAATGGTGGAAAAAAAAGCATTTCTTATGAAACCAGAGCAACACTATCATTTATCACAATGAGGAGAATGTGTTTATGCTGCCTAATCAAGAATAAAAAGTAGACTATTATGTGTGTCAAAGTTTGTCTTAGTTGATGAATGAACTTTGATTCTAGGAAAATGGTTATAGGAAAAACATTTCTTATGAACTAAAGCATCCATGCCATTTATCTGAATGAGATGAATGTATTTATGGTGCCCAATCATGAAAAAAGAGAAGATTATTACATGTATCTGTGTTAGTCCCTATTAGTGAAGGAACATTGATTGTAAGGAAAATGGTTGGAAGAAAAGGTTTTATCATTATTATCATTTATCCCAAAGAGGAGAATGCGTTTACGATACCCAATCATGAAAAGAAAGAAGACTATTACATGTATCAAAGTTTGTCTGAATTGAAGGATGAGCTTTGATTCTAAGAAAAATAGTGGAAAAAAGGCTTTCCTTGTAAAGCTAAAGCATCATTGTCATTTGTCAAAATGAGGAGAATGTGTTTATGGTGCCCAATTAAGAATAAAAAGGATACTGTTAAGTGTATTAAAGTTTGTCTTAATTGATGGATAAACTTTGATTTTAGGAAAATAGTGATAGAAAAAGTTTTTCTTTAAACTAAAGCGTCAATGTCATTTATCCCAATGAGGAAAATGTGTTTATAGTGCCCAATCATGAAAAGAAAAAAGATTATTACATGCATCCATGTTTGTCATAATTAACGGACAAACTCTGATTTTAAGAAAATGGTCGAAAAAAAGCTTTTGTTATGAAAGAAAAACGTTAATGTCCTTTATCCCAATGACTAGAATGTGCTTATGGTGCCCAATCATGAAAAAAATAAGATAATTACATGTATCCATGTTTGTCCCTATTCACGAATGAACTTTGATTCTAAGGAAAATGGTGGGAAGCAAAGCTTTTCTTATGAAGCCAAAGCATCATTATCATTTATCCCAATGAGGAGAATGTGTTTATAGTGCCCAATATTGAAAGGAAAGGAGATTATTACATGCATCAAAGTTTCTCTTTATTGAAAAAGAACTTTAATTCTAAGGAAAATGATGGAAAGAAAAGCTTTTTTTATGAAACTAAAGTATCAATGTCATCTACCCAGTGAGGAAAATGTCTTTATGGTGCCCAATCGTGAAAATAAAAGAGATCATTGCATGTATTCATGTTTGTCCCATTAACGAATGAACGTTGATTCCAAGGAAAATGGTTAGAAAAAAAGCTTTTCTTATAAACCAATGCATCAGTGTCATTTATCCCAATTAGGAGAATGTGTTTATGGTGCCCAATCATGAAAAGAAAAGAGATTATTACATGCATCAAAGTTTATCCAAATTAAAGGATGAACTTTCATTCTAAGGAAAATAGTTTGAGGAAAAGCTTTTCTTATGAAACCAAAACATTATTATCATTTATCCCAATAAGGAGAATGTGTTAATAGTGCCTAATTATGAAATGAAAGGAGATTATTACATCTACTAAATTGTATCCCAATTGAGGGATAAACTTCGATTCTAAGGAAAATGGTGGAAAGAAAATCTTTTCTAATGAAACCAAAGCATCATTGCCATTTATCCCAATAAGGAGAATGTGTTTATGGTGCCTTATCAAGAATAAAAATGAGATTATTACATTTATCCAAGTTTGTCTCAATTGATGAATGAACTTTGATTTTAAGAAAATGGTGAAAGAAAAAGCTTTTCTTATGAACTAAAGTGGCAATGTCAATTAACATAATAAGGAGAATATGGTTACGGTGCCCAACCAAGAAATAAGGAGAATGAGTTTAGGGTGCCCAATCATGAAAAGGAAGAAGATTAATATGTGAATCCAAGTTTATCCTAATTGAAAAATGAACTTTAGTTCAAAAAATAGTAGGAAAAGAAGTTTTTCTTATGAAACCAAAGTATCAATATCATTTATTCCAATAAGGAGAACATGTTCATGTGCCTAATCATGAAATGAAAGGAGATTATTACGTGAATCCATGTTTATATCAATTGACAGACGAACTTCAATTCTAAAAATAATAGAAAGAGAAGTTTTTCTTATGAAACCAAAGCATCAATATCATTTATCATGAGCAGAATGTATTTATGGCGCCTAATCATGAAAAGAAAGGAGATTATTATGTGAATCTGTGTTTGTCCTAACTGAAAGAAAAACTTTATTTCTAAAACTGGTAGAAAGAGAAGTTTTTCTTATGAAACCAAAGTATCAATATCATTTATCCTAATAAGAAGAATATGTTTATGGTGTCTATTCATGAAAAAAAAGGAGATTATTATATGAATTGATGTTTATCCTAATTGAAAGAAGAATTTTAATTCTAAAAATGGTAGAAAGAGAAGTTTTTCTAATGAAACTAAAGCTTCAGTATCATTTATCCTAAAAAGAAGAATGTGTTTATGGCGTACAATCCTGAAAGGAAAAGGGATTATTACATGACTCTTTTTTATCCTAATTAACAGATGAGCTTTGATTCTAAATAGTGGTGGGAAGTGAAGTTTTTGTTGTGAAACCAAAGCATCAATTTTTTTATCCCAATGAGTAGAATAAGCTTATGGTACACAATCATGAAAAGAAATAAGATTATTATGTGGATCCATTTTCATCCCAATTGAAAGATGCAGTTCAATTCTAAAAATGGTAGAAAAGAAGTTTTCTTATGAAACCAAATGAGATAATTTATCCAAATGAGGAGAATGTGTTTATGGTTTCTAATCATGAACAAAAGAGAGATTATTATGTGAAGCCGTGTTTATCCCAATTAAAAGAAGAACTCTAATTCAAAAAGTTGTAGAAACAGAAGTTTTTCTTATTAAACCAAAGCATCAATATCATTTATCCTAAGGAGGAGAATACATTTATAGTGCCTAATCATAAAAAAAAAGGAGATTATTACGTGAATCCATGTTTACCCAATTGACAGATGAATTTTGATTCTAAAAATTGGTGGGAAGTGATGTTTTTCTTATGGAACCAAAGCATTAATTCATTTATCCCAATGAGGAGAATGTGTTTATGTTGCCTAGTAATGAAATGTAATGAGATTATTACGTGAATCCATGTTTACCCTAATTGACAGACGAACTTTGATTCTAAAAAATAAAGGGAAATAAAGTTTTTCTTATGGAACCAAAGCATCAGTCCATTTATTCCAATGAGAAAAATGAATTAGGGGGCCTAATTAATAAAAGAAATGAGATTATTATATGAATTCACTTTTATCATAATTGAAAAGTGAACTTCAGCTCCAAAAATCGTAGAAAGAGAAGTTTTTCTTATTAAACCAAAGCATCAATATCATTTATCCCAATGAGGAGAATGTGTTTATGGCGTCTAATCATGAAAAGAAAAGAGATTATTATGTGAATCCGTATTTATCCAAATTCAAAGAAGAACTTTAATTTTAAAAATGGTAGAAATAGAAGTTTTTCTTTTGAAACCAAAGCATCAATATCATTTATCCCAATAAGGAGAATACATTTATGGTATCCAATCATGCAGAGAAAGAAGATGATTACGTGAATCCATATTTATCCTAATTGAAAAAAGAGTTTTGATTCTAAAAATGATAGAAAGATAAGTTTTTCTTATGAAACCAAAGCTTTAATATCATTTATCGCAATAAGGAGACTGTGTTTATGGTGCACAATCATTAAAAGAAAAGAGATTATTATGTGAATCAATTTTATCCTAAATGACAGATGAACATTGATTTTAAAATTTGGTAGGAAGTGAAGTTTTTCTTCTGAAATCAAAGCATCAATTCTTTTATCCCAATTAGTAGAATGAGCTTATGGTACCTAGTTATGAAAAAAAATAAGATTATTATGTGAATCTATTTTTTTCCCAATTGAAATATGCACTTCAATTCTAAAAACGGTAGAAAGAGAAGTTTTTCTTATGAAACCAAATGAGATAATTTATCCAAATAAGAAGAATGTGTTTTTGGTGCCTAATCATGAAAAGAAAGAAGATTATTATGTGAATCCATGTTTAATCATAATTGAAAGAAAAACTTTAGTTCTAAAAATTGTAAAAAGAGAAGTTGTTCTTATGAAACCAAAGCATCAATATCATTTATCCTAATAAGGGGAATGCATTTATGGTGCCCAATCACGTAAAGAAAGGAGATTATTACATGAATCCATGTTTGCCCCACTTGACAGATGAACTTTGATTCTAAAAAATGGTAGGAAGTGGTGTTTTTCTTATGGAACCAAGGCATCAATTCATTCTCCGCAATAAGGAGAATATGTTTATGTTGCCCAATAATGAACAGAAATAAGATTATTATGTGAATCCATATTTACCCTAATTGATAGACGAACTTTGATTCTAAAAAATGGTGACAAGTTAAGTTTTTCTTATGGAACCAAAGCATTAGTTCATTTATCCTAATAAGGAGAATGAATTGAGGGGCCCAATTAATAAAAGAAATGAGATTATTATGTGAATTCACATTTATCACAATTGAAAGTTGAACTTCAGTTACAAAAATCATAGAGAGAGAAGTTTTTCTTATTAAACCAAAGCATCAATCTCATTTATCCCAATGAGGAGAATATGTTTATGGTGCTCAATCATAAAAAGAAAAAAGATTATTATGTGCATTCTTTTATCCTAATTAAAAGGTGAACTTTAATTCTAAAGATGGTAGAAATAGAAGTTTCTCTAATGAAACCAAATAAGATTATTTATCCCATTGAAGAGAATGAGTTTATGATGCCCAATCATGAAAAGAAAGCAGATTATTATGTGAATCCAAGTTTATACCAATTGAAAGAATACTTTAGTTTGAAAATGATAAAAAAAGAAGTTTTTCTTATGAAACCAAAGTATCAATATCATTTATCCCAATGAAAAGAATATGATTATGGTACCTAATCATGAAAAGCAAAAAGATTATTATGTGAATCTGTATTTATCCCTATTGAAAGAAGAATTTTAATTCCAAAAATGGTTGAAAGAGAAGTTTTTCACATGAAACTAAAGCTTCAATATCATTATCTTAATAGGGCTAATGTGTTTATGGCGCATAATCTTGGAAAGAAAAGAGATTATTACGTGAATCAATTTTATCCTAATTGACAGATGAACTCTAATTTTAAAAAATGGTGGGAAGTGAAGTTTTTCTTGTGAAACCAAAGCATCAATTCTTTTATCCTAATGAGTAGAATGAGCTTATGGTACCTAATTATGAAAAGAAAAGAGATTATTATGTGAATCTATTTTTATCCTAATTGAAAGATGCACTTCAATTCTAAAAACGGTATAAAGAAATGTTTTTCTTAGGTAACTAAATAAGATATTTTATTCAAATGAGGAAAATGTGTTTATGGTGCCTAGTCATAAAAGGAAATGAGATTATTATGTGAATTCATGTTTAATCCCTATTAAAAGAAGAACTTTAGTTCTAAAAATTAAAGAAAGAGAAGTTTTTCTTATGAAATCAAGGCATCAATATCATTTATCCTAATGAGGAGAATGCATTTATGTGCCCAATCATGAAAAAAAATATTATTACATGAATCCATGTTTACCCTAATTGATAGATGAACTTTGATTCTAAAAAATGGTTGGAAGTGAAGTTTTTCTTATGGAACCAAAGCATCAATTCATTTATCCTAATGAGGAGAATGTGTTTATATTGCCCAATCAAAAAAAAAGAAAGGAGAATATTACGTGAATCCATATTTACCCCATCTGATAGATGAACTTTGATTCTAAAAAATGGTGGGAAGTGAAGTTTTTCTTATGGAACCAAAGCATCAGTTCATTTATCCCATTAAGGAGAATGAATTGAGGGGGCCTAATCAATAAAAGAAATAAGATCATTATGTGAATTCAATTTAATCAAATTTGAAAGGTGAACTTCAGCTCCAAAAATGGTAGAAAGAGAAGTTTCTCTCATGAAACCAAAGCGTTAATATCATTTATCCGAATGAGGAGAATGTGCTTATGGTGCCCAATCATGAAAAAAAAGAAGATTATTATGTGAATCAGTATTTATCCTAATTGAAAGAAGAACTTTAATTCTAAAAATGGTAGAAATAAAAGTTTTTCTTTTAAAACCAAAGCATCAATATCATTTATCCCAATAAGGAGGATACGTTTATGGTACCTAATCATGAAAAGAAAGGACATTATTATGTGAATCCATGTTTATTCTAATTGAAAGAAGAGTTTTAATTCTAAAAATGATAGAAAGAGAAGTTTTTCTTATGAAACCAAAGCTTTAATATCATTTATCCCAATGAGGAAACTGTGTTTATGGTGCACAATCATTAAAAAAAAGATTATTATGTGAATCAATTTTATCCTAAATGACAGATGAACTTTGATTCTAAAAATTGGTAAGAAGTGATGTTTTTCTTATGAAAAACAAAAGAGATTATTAGGTGAATCCATGTTTTCCAATTGATAGATGAACTATGATTCTAAAAAATTACAAGAAGTGAAGTTTTTCTTATGGAACCAAAGCATGTATTCATTTATCCTAATCAGCAGAATGAATTGGTGGTGCGTAATTAATAAAAGAAAGGAAATTATTATATGACTTTAATTTTATTCCAAATGAAAGGTGAACTTCAATTCTAAAAATGATAGAAAGAAAAGTTTTTCTTATGAAGCCAAAGCATCAATATCATTTATCCTAATGAAAAGCATGTGTTTATGCTACCCAATCATGAAAAGAAAGGAGATTATTATATGAATCCATACTTATCCCAATTGAAAGACAAACTTTAATTCTAAAAATGGTAGAAAGAAAAGTTTTTTTCTTATGAAACCAAAGCATCAATATCGTTTATGCCAATGAGAAAAATGTATTTATAATGCCCAATCATGAAAAGAAATGAGATTATTACATGAATCCATTCTATCCTAATTGATAGGCAAACTTTAATTCTAAGAAATGGTGGGAAGTGAAGTTCTTCTTATGAAACTAAGGCATCAATTCAATTATCCCAATGAGTAGAACATGCTTATGGCACCTAATCACAAAATGAAAGGAGATTATTATGTGAATCTATGTTCATCCCAATCGAAAGACGAACTTCAGCTCTAATAATGGTAGAAAGAAAAGTTTTTCTTATGAAACAAAAGCATTAATATCATTTATCCTAACGAGGAGAATGTGTTTATGGTGCCCATTATGAAAAGAAAAGAGATTATCATATGAATCCATGTTCTCTTAATTGAAAAGTGAACTTTAATTCTACAAATGGTAGAAAGAGAAGTCTTTTTTATGAAGCCAAAGCATCAATGTCATTAATCCCAATTAAGAGAATATGTTTCTGGTACCCAATCATGAAAAGAAAGGTGATTATTATGTGAATCCATGTTTATCCCAATTAAAAGGTGAACTTCAATTATAATAATGGTGGAAAGAAAAGTTTTTATTATAAAACCAAAGCATCAATATCATTTATCTCAATGAAGAGAATGTGTTTGTGGTGCCCAATCATGAAAAGGAAATAGATTATTACATGAATTCATTCTATCCTAATTGATAGATGAACTTTGATTCTAAGAAATGGTGGGAAGTGAAGTTTTTCTTATGAAACCGAAGCATCAATTCAGTTATCCTAATGAGTAGAACGCGCTTACGGTACCCAATCATGAAAAAAAAAGAGATTATTAAGTGAATCCATATTTATCCCAATTGAAACACAAACGTCCATTCTAAAAATGGTAGGAAGAAAAGTTTTTTATATGAAACCAAAGCATCAATATCATTTATCCTAATAAGAAAAATGTGTTTATAGTGCCCAATCATGAAAAAAAAAAAGATTATTATGTGAACAAATGTTTATTCCAATTGAAAGACAAAACTTCCATTCCAAAAATGGTGGAAAGAGAAGGTTTTCTCATGAAACCAAAGCTTCAATATCATTTATCTCAATAAGGAGAAAGTGTTTATGGTGCCCAATCATGAAAAGAAAAAGGATTCTTATATGAATCCTTGTTTATCCTAATTGAAAGATAAACTTTAATTCTAAAAATGGTAGAAAGAGAAGTTTTTCTTATTAAACCAAAGCATCAATATCATTTATTCCAATGAGAAGAATGTGTATATGGTGCCCAATCGTGAAAAAAAAGGAGATTATCATGTAAATCCATGTTTATCCTAATTGAAAGATGAACTTCAACTATAAAAGTGGTAGAAAGAGAAGCTTTTCTTATGAAACCAAAGTATCAATGTCATTTCTTCCAATAAGGAGAATGTATTTATGGTGCCCAATCATAAAAAAGAAAAGTGATTATTACGTGAATCCATGTTTATCCTAATTGACTAATGAACTTTGATTTTAAAAAATGTTGGGAAGTGAAGTTTATCTTATGAAACTAAACCATCAATTCATTTATCCCAATGAGCAGAACACGCTTATGGTACCTAATGGTGAAAAGAAAAGAGATTATTATGTGAATTTATGTTTATCCCAACTGAAAGATGAACTTCAATTACGAAAATAGTAGAAAGATAAGTTTTTCTTATGAAACCAAAACATCAATTCATTTATCCGAAGGAGTAGAACGTGCTTATGGTACCCAATGATGACATGAAGGGAGATTATTATGTAAATCCATGTTTATTCCAATTGAAAAACGATCCACAATTCTAAAAATGGTTGAAAGAGAAGTTTTTCTTATGAAATTAAAGCATCAATATCATTTATCATGATGAGGAGAATGTGTATATGGTGCCCAATCATTAGAAAAAAAGAGATTATTACATGAATCCATGTTTATCCTAATTGAAAGATGAACTTTGATTCTAAAAAAATGATGGGAAGTGAAGTTTTTTTTATGAAACCAAAGCATCAATTCATTCATCCCAATAAGTAGAATGAGCTTATGGCACCCAATCATGAAAAGAGAAGAGATTATTATGTGAATCCATGTTTATCCCAATTGAAAGATGAACTTCAATTCTAAAAATGGTATAAAGAAAAGTTTTTCTTTTGAAACCAAAGTATCCATATCATTTATCCTAATGAGAAGAATGTGTTTATGGTGCCCATCATGAAAAAAAAGGAGAATATTATATGAATCTGTGTTGATCCCAATTGAAAGAAAAACTTTAATTCTAAAAATGGTAGAAAAAGAAGTTTTTCTTATGAATCCAAAGCATCAATATCATTTATGCTAATGAGGAGAATGTGTTGATGGTGCCCAATAATGAAAAGAAGGAGATTATTACGTGCATCCATGTTTATGCCAATTAATAGATGAACTTTGATTCCAAAAATGTTAGGAAGTGAAGTTTTTCTTATGGAACCGAAGCATCAATACATTCATCCCAATAAAGAGAATGAATTGGTGGTGCCCAATTAATAAAAGAAAGGATATTATTATGTGACTTTAATTTTATCCCAATTAAAAGGTGAACTTCAATTCTAAAAATAATAGAAAGAAAAGTTTTTCTTATGAAACCAAAGCATCAATCTCATTTATCCCAATGAGGACAATGTGTTTATGGTGCCCAATAATGAAAAGAAAAGAGATTATTACATGAATCCATTTTATCCTAATTGACAGACAAATTCTGATTCTAAGAATGGTAGGAAGTGAAGTTTTTCTTATGAAACCAAAGCATCAATTCATTTATCGTAATTAGCAGAATGAGCTTGTGGTACTCAATCATGTAATGAAAGGAGATTATTATGTGAATCCATGTTCATCCCAATCGAAAGATGAACTTCAATTCTAAAAATAGTAGGAAGAGAAGTTTTTCTTATGAAACCAATTAAGATTATTTATCCCAATGAGGAAAATGTGTTTATGGTAGCCAATCATGAAAAGAAAAGAGATTATTATGTGAATCTGTGTTTACCCATTTTGAAAGAAGAAATTCAGTTCTAAAAATAGTAAAAAGAAAAGTTTTTACTATAAAACCAAGGCATCAATGTCATTTATCCTGACAAAGAGAATGTAGTTATGGTGCCCAATCATTAAAAAAAGGAGATTTTTGCGTGAATCCATGTTTTACCTGATTGATAGATGAACTTTGGTTCTAAAAAATGGTGGGGGATAAAGTTTTTCTTATGGAACCGAAGGATCAATTCATTTATCCTAATGAGGAGAATGAATTAGGGGTGCTGAATTAATAAAGAAAGGAGATTATTGTTTAAATTCATTTTTATCTTAGTTGAAAGGTGAACTTTAATTCTAAATGGTAGAAAGAGAAGCTTTTCCTATGAAACCAAAGCATCAATATCATTTATCCCAATGAGGAGAATGTGCTTATGGTGCCCAATCATGAAAAGAAAGGAGATTATTATGTGAATCCATGTTTATCCAATTGAAAGATGAGCTTTAATTCTAAAAATGACAGAAAAAAGTTTTTCTTATTAAAATCAAAGCATCAATATAATTTATCCCAATGAGGAGAATGTGTTTAAGGTGCCCAACCATGAAAAAAAAAGATTTTTATATGAATCCATGTTTATCCCAATTGAAAGAAGAACTTTAATTCTAAAAATAGTGGACGGAGAAGTTTTTCTTATGAAATCAAAGCATCAATATCATTTATGCCGATGAGGAGAATGTGTTTATGGTGCCCAATTATGAAAAAGAAAGAGATTATTATGTAATTCCATGTTTATCCCAGTTGATAGATGAACTTTGATTCTAAAAAATATTAGGAAATAAAGTTTTTCTTATGAAACCAAAGTATCAATTCATTTATCCTAATGAATGGAAAAGTTTATGGTACCCAATCAAGAAAAAAAAAAGATTGTTATGTGTATTTGTATTTGTCCTAGTTGAAAGATGAACTTTCTTTCTAAAAAATGGTTGGAAGAAAAGCTTTTCTTATGAAACCAAAGCATCAATGTCATTTATCCTAAAGAGGATAATGAGTTTATGGTTCCTCATTATGAAAACAAAGGAGATTATTACATGAATCCATGTCTATCCCAATTGATAGATGAACTTTGATTCTAAAAATTGGCAAGAAGTGAAGTTTTTGTTAAGAAATTAAAGCATCAATTCATTTATCCTAATAATTAAAATGAAGGAGATTATTATGTGAATCCATATTTATCCCTGTTGAAAAAAGAATTTTAAATCTAAAAATGGTAGAAAAAGAAGTTTTTTTATAAGACCAAAGCATCAATATCATTTATCCCAATAAGAATAATGTGTTTACGGTGCCCAATCATGAAAAGAAAGGAGATTATTATGTGATCCACATTTATTCCAATTGAAAAAAGAGATTTAATTCTAAAAATGGTAGAAAAAAAGTTTTTCTTATGAAACCAAAGCATCAATATCATTTATGCTAATGAGAAGAATGTGTTTATGGTCCAAATTATGAAAGAAAAAAAATTTTATATGAATTCGTGTTTGCCTTAGTTGAAAGACGAACTTTGCTTTTAAAAAATGATTGAAAGAAAAGTTTTTCTTATGACACCAAAGCAACAATGTCATTTATCCCATAGAGAATAATGATTTTATGGTTCCTTATCATGAAAACAAAGCATATTATTACTTTAATTCGTGTTTATCCTAATTATAGACAAACTTCGATTCTAAAAATAGCAGGAAGTGAAGCTTTTCTTATGAAACCAAAGCGTCAAATCATTTACACCAATAAGGAGAATGAATTTGTGGTGCCCAATTATTAAAAGAAAGGATGCTATTATATGAATCCATGTTTATCTAATAGAAAGACAAACTTTAATTATAAAAATTGTAGAAAGAGACATTTTTCTTATGAAACCAAAGCAACAATATCATTTATCCCAATGAGGAGAACGTGTTTATGATGCCCAATCATGAAAAGAAAGGATATTATTATGTGAATCCATGTTTATCCCAATTGAAAGAAGAATTTTAGTTTTAAAAATGGTAAAAAGTGAATTTTTTCTTATTAAACTAAAACATCAATATCATTTATCCCAATGAGGAAAATGTGTTTAGGTGCCCAATCATGAAAAGAAATGAGATTATTATGTGAAAACATGTTTATCCCAATTGAAAGAAGAACATTAACACTAAAAATGGTAGAAAAACATTTTTTTCTTATGAAACCAAAGCTTCAATATCAAGTATCCCAATAAGGGGAGTGAGTTTATGGTGCACAATACTGAAAAGAAAAGAGATTATTATGTAAATCCATGTTATTCTAATTGATAGACGAACTTTGATTCTAAAAAATGGTAGGAAGTGAAGTTTTTCTTATGAAACCAAAGCATCAGTTCATTTATCCCAATGAGTAGAACGAGCTTATGGTACCTAATCATGAAAAGAAAGAAGATTATTATGTGAATCCATGCTATACCCAATTGATAGATGAATTTTGATTCTAAGATATGGTGGGAAGTGTAGTTTTTCTTATGGAACTAAAGCATAAATTTATTTAGCCCAATGAGGAGAATGAATTGGTGGTGCCCAATCAATAAAAGAAAGGAGATCACTATGTGAATTCATTTTTATCCCAACTGAAAGGTGAACTTCAATTCTAAAAATGGTAGAAAAAGAAAATTTTCCTATTAAACCAATGCGTCAATATTATTTATCCCAATGAAGAGAATGTGTTTATGGTTCTCAATCATGAAAGAAAAAAGAGATGATTATGTGAATCCGTGTTTATCTCAATTGAAAGATGAAAATCAATTCTAAAAATGGTAGAGAGAGAAGCTTTTCTTATGAAACCAAAGCATCAATATCATTTATCCTACTAAGACGAATATGTTTATGGTGCCTAATCATGAAAAAAAGACTATTACGTGAATCCATGTTTATCTCACTTAACAGATAAACTGAGTTTAAAAAATAGTTGTAAGTAAAGTTTTTCTTATGAAACCATAGCATCAATTCATTTATCCCTATGAGCAGAACAAATTTATGGTGCCCAATCAATAAAAGAAAGGAAATTATTATGTGAATTCATTTTTATCCCAATTGAAAGGTGGACTTCAATTCTAGAAGTGGTAAATAGATAAGTTTTTCTGTTGATACCAAAGCTTTAATATCATTTATCCCAATAAGGAGAATGTGTTTATGGTACCCAATTAGGAAAAGAAAGGAGATTGTTATGTGAATTCATGGTTATCCCAATTGAAAGAAGAACATTAATTCTAAAACTGGTATAAAGAAAAGTTTTTCTTATGAACCCAAAACATCAATATTAGTTATCCCAATGAGTAGAATGTGTTTATGGTGCCCCATCATTAAAAAAAAGGAGATTATTATGTAAATCCATGTTTATCATAATTGACAGGTGACCTTTGATTCAAGAAAATGGTGGGAAGTTAAGTTTTTCTTATAAAACATTCACGTAATAATTTATTTTCTTTTCATCATAGGGCACCATAAACACATTCTCCTTATTGGAAAAAATGATATTAATACTTAGGTTTCATAAGAAAAACTTTTCTTTCTATCATTTTTAGAATTAAAATTCTTTTTTCAATTAGGAGAAACACAGATTCAGATATTAATCTCCTTTCTTTCATGCTTGGGCACCATAAACAAATTCTTCTTATGGGGATGATATTGATTCCTTGGTTTCACCAGAAAAACTTCTCTTTTTACCATTTTTAGAAATGAAGTTCACCTTTCAATTGGGATAAAAATGAATTCACAAAATAATCTCTTTTATTTTTTTGGTTGGGCACCCCCAATTTATTCTCCTCATTAGGATAAACGAATTGATGCTTTGGTTTCAAAAGAAAAACTTTACTTCCCACCATTTTTTAGAATCGAAGTTTGTAAGGCAATTAAGATAAACATGGATTCACATAATAATCTCTGTTCTTTTCCTGATTGGGCACCATAAACAAATTCTCCTCATCACGATAAATGATATTGATACTTTGGTTTCATAAGAAAAACTTTACCATTTTTAGAATTAAGTTCTTATTTCAATGGGGATAAACACGGATTCACATATTAGTTGCCTCTTTTTTTCATGATTGGGCACCATAAACATATTCTCCTTGTCGGGATAAATGATATTGATGCTTTGGTTTCATAAGAAAAGCTTCTCATTCTACCATTTTTAAAATTGAAGTTTGCCTTTCAATTAGGATAAAAATGAATTCACATAACAATCCCTTTCTTTTATTGATTGGGCACCCGCAATTCATTCTCCTTATTGGGATAAATGAATTGATGCTTTTGTTTCATAAGAAAAACTTCACTTCCCACCATTTTTTAGAATCAAAGTTTGCCAGTTAATTAGGATAAAATGGATTGAAGTAATAATCCTTTTTCTTTTCATGATTGGGCACTATAAACGCATGTTCTTCATTGGAATAAATGATATTGATACTTTGGTTTCACAAGAAAAACTTCACTTTCTACCATTTTTAGAATTGAAGTTCTTCTTTCAATTGGGATAAACACAAATTCACATATCAATCTCCTCTTTTTCATGATTGGGCACCATAAACATATTCTCCTTATGAGGATAAATGATATTGATTCCTTAGTTTCATAAGAAAAACTTCTCTTTCTACCATTTTTAGAATTGAAGTTTGCCTTTCAATTGGGATAACAATGAATTCACATAATAATCTCCTTTCTTTTATTGATTGGGCACCCCTAATTCATTCTCTTTCTTGGGATAAATGAATTGATGCTTTGGTTTCATAAGAAAAACTTCACCTCCTACCATTTTTTAGAATCAAATTTCATCAGTTAAATAAGATAAACATGGATTCACATAATAATCTCTTTTCTTTTCATGATTGGGCACTATAAACATGTTTTTCTCATTAGAATAAATGATATTGATACTTTGGTTTCGTAAGAAAAACTTCTCTTTCTACTATTTTTAGAAATAAGTTCTTCTTTCAATTGGGATAAACACAAATTGACATATTAATCTTCTTTCTTTTTGTGATTGGGCACTATAAACACATTCTCCTCATTAGGATAAGTGATATTGATGCTTTGGTTTCATAAGAAAAGCTTTTCTTTCTAGCATTTTTAGAATTGAAGTTTGCCTTTCAATTGGGATAAAAATGAATTAACATAATAATCTCTTTTCTTTTATTGATTGGGCAATCCTAATTTATTCTTCTCATTAGGATAAATGAATTGATGTTTTGGTTCCATAAAAGAAACTTTATTTCCCACTAATTTTTAGAATCTGTCTATTAGGATAAACATTGATTCGCGTAATAATCTCTCTTCTTTTCATGATTAAGCACCATAAACATATTCTCCTTAATGAGATAAATAATATTGATGCTTTGGTTTCATAAGAAAAACTTCTCTTTCTACAATTTCTAAAACTAAAGTACCTTTTCAATTGGGATAAAAATGAATTTCTTCTTTTAATTAGGATAAACACAAATTCACATATTAATGTCCTTTCCTTTTGTGATTGGGCATTATAATGCATTCTTTTAATTAGGATGAGTGATATTGATGCTTTGGTTTCATAAGAAAAGCTTATCTTTCTAGCATTTTTAGAATTGGAATTCATCTTTTAATTGGGATAAAAATGAATTCACTAATAATCCCTTTTTTTTATTGATTGGGCAATCCTAATTTATTCTCCTCATTAGGATAAATGAATTGATGCTTTGGTTCCATAAGAGAAACTTTATTTCCAACCAATTTTTAGAATCAAAGTTCATCTATCTATTAGGATAAACATTGATTTACATAATAATCTCTCTTCTTTTCATGATTGAGCACCATAAACACATTCTCCTCATTAAGATAAATGATATTGATGCTTTGGTTTCATAAGAAAAACTTCTCTTTCTACAATTTCTAGAACTGAAGTTCCTTTTCAATTGGGATGAAAATGAATTTACATAATAATCTCCCTCCCTTTATTGATTGGGAACCCCCAATTCATTTTTCTCGTTGGGATAAATGAATTAATGCTTTGCTTCAATAAGAAAAACTTCACATCCCACCATTTTTTAGAATCAAAATTCATCTGTCCACTGGCATAAACATATATTCACGTAATAATCTCTTTTCTTTTCATGGTTGGGCACCACAAACACATTCTCTTTATTGGGATAAATAATATTAATGGTTTGCTTTGATAAAAAAAAACTTCACTTCCCACCATTTTTTAGAATCAAAGTTTGTCTATCAATTAGGATAAATATGATTCATATAATAATATCTCTTTTTTTCATGATTTGGCAGCATAAATACAATCTCCTTATTGGGATAAATTATATAGATGTTTTGGTTTCTTAAGAAGAACCTTTCTTTCTACCATTTCAGAATTGAAGTTTGTCTTTCAATTAGGATAAATACGGGTTCACATAATAATATTTTTTTCTTTTCATGATTGGGCATTATAAACACATTCTCCTCGTTAGGATAAATGATATTGATACTTTGGTTTCATAAAAAAAATCTCTTTCTACCATTTTTAGAATTAACGTTCATTTCTTAATTTAGGCAAACATGGATTCACTTATTAATCTTCTTTCATTTCATGATTGGGCACCATAAACACATTTTTCTCACTAGGATAAATGAGATTGATGCTTTGGTTTATAACAAAAACTTCTCTTTCTACCATTTTTAGAATTAAAGTTCATCTTTCAATTAGGGGAAACATGGATTCACATTATAATCCCTTCCTTTTCATGATTGGGCACTGTAAGGTTGTTTTACTCCTTGGGATATAAGAATTGATTCTTTGGTTTCGTAAAAAAAACTTCACTTCCTGCTATTATTTAGAATCAAAATCTGTCTGTCAATTGGGATAAACATGGATTCACATAATAATCTCCTTTCTTTTCAAGGTTGGGCACTATCGTAACGTACCCCCAGGTAGATCCTCACGTATCTATGAGTGCGTTCAACTTAAAATATTTTCTTGACTTGTAAATGTCTTCTTGACTTTTTGGCGATGTGATAAGAACGAGAATGTATGGATTCTCAACTTGTGGTACAGTGAAAAGGACCATAAGACAATTGCTCATCTTATTAGTCTTGGATGACCATCGCAAAATGGTCAATGCTTAGAGTTGCCATCGATCATTTTGGGCTAGGCATGATTGGATACCTATTGAAACCTATGTTTTGAGTTACGAAACTTAAAACATCGATCCCATGGTCTACGTAATGCAAAGATTCATCATTTGGGTTCGAGAATTGGTTACGCATGATAAGGTATGAACCTCTTCGCGACACCCGAAATCGGTACCTTACTAGCTATATCTTATCTCAGTTTTGATTCTTTCAATCTTAACTTGTCACTATTTTGATATAACGCCTTTTAATGTATGAATCTTATAAAAATAATTCAAGTTTTGATGGAAACGATTTAATCTCATATACGCCATGGGGAAATAGGGAATATAGTGATTTTCAATAAAAATGACCTCTGGATTTTACTTTGAAAATGGAATGTTCCGCTTTGGGCACTAGAGAGATAGCCATGCGGAATTTTACCTTTAATTTCATTTGGAAACATTTTGAAAACATGAATGCAAATAATCATCACAAAGAAATCATGTTAGTAAGATAATAAATGAAATAATATAACATGGATCATTCAATGCAATGATAAAAAAAATTGGACTATGGGAATTTATCTCGCTATTGGCATCGATTATCTAGGAATAACTAAATCGACCATTTTCGAGATGCATCTGGATTTCTTGATTAAACGAAATTTGTTTGATATATTCATGAAAATCTGGGAAAGAGAAGAATTTAATTGCAATTGAAAGACAGGGTTAGAGTATCCCCGTGGATGATAAATAATTTTGACAAAGAAAGATTTTTACTTTGATAAGTTTGAAAAAATAGGGTTAGAGTGTCCCCTCAAAAATGCAAGGTTGAAGTATCCCCGTGGATGACAAAACTTCATTATTTAGAAAATTGGTGAGCATTCGACAATTTTTGGCAAAAAGATTTACTGTGAATAAGGATGATAAAGATGTAAAATATGTTTTTGCCTTGATACGAGCCAATAGGAGGTCAAAGCATGTTCTCAAATCTGATCGGGTTGACATAGAGACATTCGAATGTCTTGAGATGAGATTCAGGAAAACAACTCGATTTTGACCAAAATCAAAAATAGGGGACAACATTGCACTATCTTACTTCCTGAATTTATTCTAAATTGATTCAAAGGATTTAGAAGGTGGATAAGATGCCGTTAGAAAGATGACTCGATGAGGGTCATCCTAAAAATATTCCCACTACCTTAAGAAGAAAGTTTTTAGGGGAATAAATTTTCAAGTTCGGATTGATAGTGCTAATGGCAGAGCATATGAGGGACAAGGAGTATAAAAATTTGAAAAATCACCTCGGACTCACTGGGTACCAAAAAATTGCGAACAATACCTTTCTAAAAAGGGAATTTCGTGAACCTTTTAGAAAAAATGTTTGAAAAATTTGGAAAAATTATTTGGTGGGCCTGAATGGCCCAACCAGAATACATGTTTGAATTCTAGAGGTTCCAAACAGTTTGGACTTGAAAAATCATAACTTTCTCATCTAGAATGATCCAGGGGTGAATAAGACATCATTTTAAAGATAATTTGACATGTTTTTATAAAAAATCTTGAAATTCATGAAAAATCGTTTAGGGTTTTAAAGTGATTTTTCAATTTGCAACAGTTGTACTGTCAGCAGGAAATAAGGCAAAGCAGGGCAAGGGATATCTCTCATTTTTATGTCTGTGGGTCCAAACTTGAGTCATTGACATTTAAATGTCTACGACTGAAGGCAAAGAGTGGCATGAGCGTCACAAACTCATTTGCATTGCCTTAAAAGAATTTGGGATGATGAAATAGCCTGTTGATCATACCACTCAAGGTTTTGATTCAAAAAAAGGCACAAACCTTTAGGGAATAATTGTAAGACTATTTTCATTTCAAAAATCAAAAGATTCGAGCTAGTTTAACCAAGATTCCAAATCTGGAAAACTTAATTTTCCCTAAGATATTTTGCTAGATTTAAGAAAAATGCTAATTCCATGCTAATCCTCATTGGTTGAGGTTAACATGCTTGGCTTGGGGGGGTTTTGAAAATCAGTTTTTATCAGCCATCAAACATGCATTTTGACAGCAAACATACAAAGGAATGGCACCTAACATGAATGAGGATGCTAATTCAACTAATGACCTAAACAAAAAAGTGTTATGCACTTTGACAACGAAATGCTATGGATGTCGAAAATGACAATGATTCATGCAAGTTAATGTGTAAATGTGCTTGAAATGTGTTAGGCTAATGATTCATGCATAGATTAAGGATAACAAGATGCATAGACATGGCATAAAATGCATGAGCAAGAGATATCAAACTAATGAGGATGAAATGAGGCATTTTTCCACATCCAAGGAGCATTAAAGCATCCAAATCCTAAACTACCACAACCAAAAGTCACAACAATGCATGATAATCCTAAGGGGGTGATGGAAACATGGAGAGCTCACTATAATGATAAAGATGTTGAAAAATAGAGATGTAAGTGATAAAGTAGAAAGTTATACCAATAAAACTTTAACTTTGTCCAAATAGTTAGAACAATAGAGATGGCTTGAATTTCTCTTTCTTCCTTGTTGTTAACAAGCAAGAAAAAAAGAGAAGTAATGAGGTTTTGGTTGTGGTATGGATAAGGGTGACTTTGGGAGTGTGTAGTGGTTGAAAGTAAGTGTTTTAGGGCTATTTTTGGGTGGTGGGTGAAGAGTTACGGGATTTTGGTTTTCTTGGTGTGTGAATGTGTTTTTGGAAGTGTAAATGAGCTAAAATCTAACCTCTTTTTACTGAGATAGAAGTGGTCCATTTATACTAGCCTTTTGGAGCCAAATTGGAGGTGTTTTTGGCCATTTCTCAAGGGGGACAAGGCGATTTCAGCATAGTGGCTATAGGGTGGCTGTAAGAAGCAACTTGCTGGCAATGTGATGTGCATAGGGTGGCTAGATTAAATGCTGAAATGCTTTTCTAGCAAATAGGGTGGTTGATGGTGATATTGTTTAACAAGCTAAGGGGTAGGGTGACATGTGATGTTGACCCTTTTTTGATCTAACGTAGACTTCAAAAAGATATTATTGTTAATTCAAAAGTTTAAATTCGTAATCTGATATGTGTTTTAATATTTCCATATGCAAAGAAACGAGTTAAATTGAGTTTTGGATCAACAATGACGAGTCAAAAATGCTCGGATCATGAAAATAGCCTACATGTATCGATACCTTTGATCAAAAACCTTGAAAGTATCGATACAATGAACATTGTATCGATACTATGAACCATTGTATCAATACTATGAACCACTGTATCGATACATGTTGATATGTATCGATACATTTCTTTACAAAATGCATGTTTTGGTCCTAGCATGGCCTAGTATCGATATAGAGGCTTATGTCGATACATGAGAACCATGTATAGATACATTCAAGTAAAATTATGAATTTTTTCAAATCTTTTTTCCTTGGATACCTTGAACTATGTAATTTGATGCCACATCTTTGCATTTACCTTTGATATGATCCCTAGGCCTCCTTGACATCATCGCCCCCTCTTACGTTCATGCTCCAGATTGCTAAAAATTAGCCCGGACAAAAGAAGGTGTCTACAAGCACCATAAACACATTTTCCTCATTGGGATAAATGATATTGATACTTTGGTTTCATAAGAAAAACATCTCTTTCTACCATTTTTAGAATTAATATTCATCTATTGATTTGACAAACATGGATTCACATGTTAATGTCCTTTCATTTCATGATTGGGCAACATAAACACATTCTCCATATTAGGATAAACGATATTGATGCTTTGCTTTATAAAAAAAGCTTATTTTTCTACCACTTTTAGAATTGAAGTTCATCTTTCAACTGGGATAAACATGGATTCACATAATAATCTCTTTTCTTTTCATGATTGGGCACCATAAACACATTTGCCTCATTAAGATAAATGATATTGATACTTTTGTTTCCTAAGAAAAACTATTCTTTCTACCATTATTAGAGTTAAAGTTCATCTTTTAATTGGGATAAATATGGTTTCACGTAATAATCTCTTTTCTTTTCATAATTGGACACCATAAAGCCATTCTCCTCATTAGGATAAATGATATTGATACTCTGGTTTCAAAGCAAAAACATCTTTTTTCTACCATTTTTAGAATTAATGTTCATTTGTGAATTGGACAAACATGGTTCATCTTTCAATTAGGATAAACATGGATTCAAATAGTCATTTCAATTTTTTCATGATTAGGTGCCATTAGCTCGTTTTACTCATTAGGATAAATGAATTGATGCTTTGGTTTCATAAGAAAAACTTTAATTCCACCAATTTTTAGAATTAAAAGTTCATCAGTCAATGAAAATAACCATGGATACATGTAATAATCTCTTTCCTATTCATGATTGGGTGCCATAAACACATTCTTCTTATTAGAATAAAAGATATTGATACTTTGGTTTAATGAGAGAAACTTATCTTTCTACCATTTTTAGAATTAAAGTTCTTTTTTCAATAGGGATAAACACGAATTGACATATTAATCGCCTTTCTTTCATGATTGGGCACAATAAACACATTCTCCTCATTGGGATAAATAATATTGATGCTCTGGTTTCATAAGAAAAACTTTTTTTCCAATATTTTTAAAATTAAAGTTCGCCTTTCAATTGAGATAAAAATGAATTCACATAATAGTCTCTTTCCTTTTATGGATTGGGCACCCCCAATTCATATTCTTCATTGGGATGAATAAATTAGTGCTTTGGTTCTAAAAGGAAAACTTCACTTCCCACCATTTTTTAAAATTAAAGTTCATCTATTAATTAGAGTAAACTTTCATTCACGTAATAATCTCCTTTCTTTTCATGTTAGGCGCCATAAACACATTCTCCTTATTAGGATAAATGACATTTGTGCTTTGGTTTCACAAAAAAAACTTTTCTTTATACCATTTTTAGAATTAATGTTCATCCGTCGATTTGGAAAAATATGGATTCGCATGATAATCTCCTTTTACTTCATGATTAGGCACTATAAACACATTCTCTTCTTTGGGATAAATGATATTGGTGCTTTGGTTTCATTTGGACAAATATAGATTCACATAATAACCTCATTTCTTTTCATGATTGGGAACCATAAGCTCATTCTATTTATTGGGATAAATGACTTCTGCTTTGGTTTCACAACTTCCCACTATTTTTTAGAATCAAAGTTCATTATTCAATTAGGATAAACATGGATTTATGTAATAATCTCTTTTCTTTTCATGATTGGGCATCATATAAACATATTCCCCTTATTGGAATAATTGATATCGATACTTTGGTTTCATAAGAGAAGCTTTTCTTTTTGCCATTTTTAGAATTAAACTTCTTCTTTCAATTGGGATAAACACTGATTCACATATTAATCTCTTTTTTTCCTAATTGGGCATCATAAATACATTCTCCTTGCTGAGATAAATGACATTGACACTTTGGTTTCATAAGAAAAAATTCTCTTTCTACCATTTTTATAATTGAAGTTCACCTTTCAATTGAGATAAAAATGAATTCACATAATAATCTCTTTTCTTGTATTGATTGGGCATCCCCAACTCATCCTTCTCATTGGGATAAATGAATTGATGCTTTGGTTTCATAAGAAAAACTTCACTTCACACCATTTTATTAATCAAAGTTCATTTGTCAATTGTGATAAATATGGATTCATGTATTAAGCTCCTTTCTTTTCATGAATAGGACCATAAACACATTATCCTCATTCAGATAAATGATATTTATACTTTGGTTTCATAAGAAAAACTTTTTTACAATTAAAATTTTTTTTGATTGGGATAAAAATGGATTCATACATTAATCTCCTTTCTTTTCATGATTAGGCACCATAAACACATTCTTCTTATTGGGATAAATGATATTGACGCTTCGATTTCATAAGAAAGATTTTTTATTCTACCATTTTTAGAATTGAAGTTCAACCTTTAATTGGAATAAAAATGATTTCACATAATAATCTCCTTTTTTTTATTGATTAGACAACCCTAGTTCATTCTCCTTATTAGGATAAATGGATTGATGCTTTAGTTTCATAAGAAAAACTTCATTTCCTGCTGACTTTTAGAATCAAATTTCATCAATCAAATACAATAAACATAGATTCACGTAATAACTTATTTTCTTTTCATGATTGGGCATCATAAACACATTCTCCTTATTAGAATAAATGATATTGATACTTTACTTTCATAAGAAAAACTTCTCTTTCTACCATTTTTAGAATTAAGTTCTTCTTTCAATTGGGATAAACATAGATTCACATACGAATCTCCTTTCTTTCATGACTGGGCGCCATTAACACATTCTCCTTATTGAGATAAATGATATTGATGCTTTGATTTCATAAGAAAAACTTCTCTATCTAGCATTTTTAGAATTGAAGCTGGCCTTTCCATTGGGATAACAACGAATTCACATAATAATCTCTTTTCTTTTATTGATTGGGCAAGCCCAATTCATTCCCTTCGTTAGGAAAATTGAATTAATGCTTCAGTTCTATAAGAAAAAGTTTATTTCCCACCATTTTTAGAATTAAAATTCATCTGTCAATTAGGATAAATATGGATTCACGTAATAATCTCCTTTCTTTTCATGATTGAGCACCATAAACATATTCTCCTCATTGGAATAAATGATATTGATACTTTTGTTTCACAAGAAAAACTTCCCTTTCTACCATTTTTAGAATTAAAGCTCTTCTTTTAATTGGGATAAAAATGGATACTTATATTAATCTCCCTTCTTTTCATGATTGGGCACC
>JBBYHO010272288.1:25934-87541 GCA_038382025.1 Adansonia gregorii | reverse complement strand
AATATTTTTTATTTTTTGAAATACATATCAACATGAATACCATACAAGTATTGCTACAATCATGCGACGGTCAACTTGTGAAAAATTTTACAAGTATAAAACTCGTAACATTGTGAAAAATTTAGAATTAGTTGCAGAAATGGACAACCTGACTCCCTGTGGTATAAAATGTGAATATGAAATTTTCCTTGAATATTTTTTATTTTTTGAAATACATATCAACATGAATACCATACAAGTATTGCTACAATCATGCGACGGTCAACTTCTCAAGTTTAATGAAAAGTTCTTTAAAAATTCATAAAAATGAGAGGTTTAACCATGATATCATTCACAGAAATAAATTTTCAAATTTTTGACAAGAAAACATAAAAAATGATTCTTCTCTTAAATTTTCATCCTATATATCTGAAATTAGAGATCAAAGTGTGGTTATTTTCTATCATTTGAACTTACGGGCATTTAACTATGAATAAAAAGGTTTTGAGAATGTATGATTCATCTGAAAAATATCATTCCCAATGATGGTTGCTGTTAAGTTCTTAATCTTAGATATTTAGGATCGTAAAAAAAAAAGGACCAGATAGATATATGTTCATGATTATATTATTTTCCTTGGTATTTTCATATGAATTGTTGATAAAATTTGCTTATATGTTTACTTTGATTTTAATTTCATATATGTCAATTATGACTTGAGCTTGGTAGAAACTAGAAGATGTGTTTATATTGAAAATAAAATTTCTCTTGGCTATGTTGAGTTTGGCCAAATATGTTGGTAACCTTTAATGGGATTTTATTTCTTGATTTTATGATATTTTGTAAAGTTTAAAAGTCGAGGGGTTTAAAAATAATTTTCCTAATATTTTGTAAGGCTTTAGATCAATAGTGCCAAGTTGACCTCATCTCATAGGTATGATTGGCAAAGTTTTTTTTAACTTTTTCATTCTATTTTGTAATTACAAAAAGTCTAGGGACTAAATTGAAAAAATTACAAAAATTTTTCTAAGGCCATCCAAGCTTGACCGAATTCATTGTAGAGCTTCAGGAGTGTTTTTCATGCATTTTAAATATGTTTTAATGCATATCATCCATTTTAACCTTTTAAAGGCCTTTTCAAAATTTTAAAAAGTTGAAAGGCTTATTTGTAAGACTTAAAAAAAGGCCAAGGGTACTTGGCCAAATGCTTTTTGTGAATTTGGTATGTTTCCTTTTTAATTTTGATGTGTTCAATGTTTGATAATGTATTTTATTTCATTTAGGGACCATTTTGTAAAATTAGAAAAGTTTGGAATCCATTAGGAAAACCTTGCATTTTAGGGCCAAAAAGGTTTTTTTCTCACATCAAATTACCCACCACCCATTTAGTTCATTTCATTTTATAAGAAAATGCTTTTTCTTAGATTATAATTTTTGCAAATATTATTATTCAATCCATATTAAATCAGTTTTGAAAATTCATTTTATTTTATGATATCTTCATTTTCTTTCATAATTTTTCTATTTTTGAAATATGAAGTTTTCTACTCTGTAAAATTTTTGGGTAAGATTTTTTCAAGTTTATAATTTTTAAAATTCTTTAAATATGATTATTGAATTCATATGAATTCAGTTTGCAAAAGTTCATTTTGTTTTATGAATTTATCATTTTTTCACGTTTAACATTTTTTCCCCAAAAGGGTTTTCCTTGTAAAATTTTATGAGTTTGCTACTTTTTATATTTTTTCTTTTCTTCTTGTACGTAAAAATTGTTTTTATTATAAGATTGAATTAAATTGATCATATGAAATTTTATTTTAAAAACATAATTTTTAATTTTTACAATTTAACCCTTTTTATTAATTTTTATGGTATAATTTTTAGCAACGATAAAAGAATGGCAGCTGTAGACACCTTATTTTGTCCGAGCTAATTTTTAGCAAGCTAAGGGACAATCGACGTCACCTGACAAAGAAGTATTTTTTGAGGAGGTTAAGAAAGCCTATGGATCATATTAAAGAAATGCAAGGATATGGCATTAAAGGACATAGTTCCAGGCATTTGGGGACAAAAGAGAAGGGAAAATTTATAATTTTGCCCAAATGCATTGATACATGGTTCTCATGTATAGTTACAATGCTCCAATGATCGAAAAATTTGAAATGTTCCCATTAGTATGGATACAATGTTTAAATGTATCGGTACATAAGTTTAAATGGATACAATGAACTCATGTATCGATACTAGGCCATGCTAGAACCAAAACTTGCATTCTGTAAGTAGATGTATCGATACACATCAACATGTATCGACACAATGTTTCATTGTATCGATACAATGTTTTATAGTATCAATACAATGATCATTGTATCGATACATTTTGGGTTTTTTGGACCAAATGCATCGATACATGTAGGCCATTTTCCATGATCGAGGCATTTTTAACTAGTCCACTATTGATCCAAAGCTTGATTTTAACTCATTTTTGCATCAAGAAAGATCAAAACCCATATCAGATTATGAATTTGGACTTGTGAATTATTCAAAACATTTTTTCGAAGTCTAAATTAGATCATAAAGGGTCAATGTCATATGATCACCCTACTCTTCCCTTATTTGTTGACAAAGATCACCATCAGCCACCCTACTTGTCGATATCTGATTTTAGCAATCAAATTAGCCACCCTATGTCTATCACATTGGTAATGTTAACACCTCATTTTCTTTAGGCTAATTTTTAGCAATCTGAAGCATGGATGTAAGAGGGGGCTCACCCTAGGAAAAAGTATTTTAAGGATGTTAAGAAGGCTTAAGGATCATATCAAAGGTAAATACGAAGATGTGGCATCAAATGACGTAGTCTAAGGTATCCGGGGACAAAAGATATGAGAAAATTCATAATTTTACTTGAATGTATTGATACATGGTTCTCCTGTATCGGTACAATGATCCAACATGCCAAAAATTTGAAATGTCCCTATTTGTATCGATACAACATGTAGATGTATCGATACATAAGCCTCTGTATCGATACAGGACCTCATGTATCGATACTAGACCATGCCATGACCAAAACATGCATTCTGTAAAGAAATGTATCGATGCATATCAACATGTATCGATACAGTGGTTCATAGTATCGATATAATGGTTCATAGTATCGACACAATGATCATTGTATCGATACAATGTTTATTGTATCGATACCATCAAGATTTCTGGGCCAAATGTATCGATACATTATGCAATGTACCGATACATGTAGGTCATTTGCACGATCTGGGCACTTTTGACTCACCCAAAACTCAACTTTAACTCATTTCTTCGCATAAGAAAGGATTAAAACACATATCAGATTATGAATTTAGACTTTTGAATTAATCATACCATCTTTTTGAAGTTTAAATTGGATAAAAAAGGGTCAACATCACATGATCACCCTACTCCTTAGCTTGTTAACCAATATCACCATCATCCACCCTATTTGCTGGGAAAGCATTTCAGCATTTAATCCAGCCACCCTATGCACATCACATTGGCAGCAAGTTGCTTCCTACGGCCACCCTATGGCCACCATGCTGACATCACCTTGTCCCCATTAAGAAATGGCCAAAAACACCTCCAATTTGTCTCCAAAAGCCTAATATTAATGGACCACTTCTATCTCAGCAAAAATAGGTTAGATTCTAGCTCATTTACACTTCCAAAAACACATTCATGCACCAAGAAAACTAAATCCCGTAGCTCTTCACCCACCACCCAAAAACAGCCCCAAAACACTTACTTTCAATCACTACACACTCCAAAAATCACCCTTATCCATACTAGAACCAAAACTTCATTATTTCTCACTTTTTTTTACTTGTTAACAACAAAGAAGAGAGGGAAATTCAAGCCCTTTCTGCTGCTTCGACTGTTTGGCTGAAAATTGAAGTTTTCTTGGTATAGCTCCTCACTTTATCATTTTCATTTTCTGTTTTTGAGCACCTTCATCATTTTAGTGAGCTCTCCATGTTTCTATCACTCTCTTAGGATTATCATGCATTATTGTGGCTTTTGGTTGTGGTAGTTTAGGATTTGGATGCCTTAATGCCTCTTTTATGTACAAAATGCCTCATTTCATCCTCATTAGTTTGATATCTCTTGCTCACGCATTTTTTCCATGTTCATGCATCTTGTTATCATTAATCCATGCATGAATCAGTAGCCTAACACATTTCAAGCACATTTACACATTAACTTGCATGAATAATTGTCATTTTTAGCATCCATAACATTTTTCTTGTCAAAGTGCATAACACTTTCTTTGTCTAGGCCATTAGTAAAATTAGCATCCCCATTCATGTTGTGTGCCATCCCCCTGTGTGTTTGTTGTCAAAATGCATGTTTGATGGATGATAAAAACCGATTTTCAAAACCCCCAAGCCAAGCATGTCAACCTCAACCAATGAGGATTAGCATGGACTTAGCATTTTTCTTATAGTTAGCAAAATATCTTGGGGAAAATTAAGTTTTCCAGGCCTTGAATCTTGGTTAAACAAGCTCAAATCTTCTGATTTTCCAATAAAAATGGCTTTACACTCATCCTCGAAATGTTTGTGCCTTTTTCTTGAGTCAAAACTTTGAGTGGTATGATCAACGAGCTGTTTCATCATCCTAAACTACTCCGAGACTGTGCAAATGAGTTCGTGACACTCATTCCACTCTTTCCCTTCAGTCATAGATGTTCGAATGTCAATAACTCAAGTTTGGACCCGTAGACAAAAAAAAATGAGAAATATCTCCTACTTTGCCTTGTTCCCTGCTGGCATCACAATTGTTGCAAATTAAAAAATCACTTTAAAATCCTAAATAATTTTTCATGAATTTTTTGATATTTTTCTATCAAAACGTGTCAAATTATCTTTAAAAGGATGTCTTATTCACCCTTGGATCATTCCAAATGAGAGAGTTATGATTTCTCAAGTCTAAACTGTCTGAAACCTCTAGAATCCGAACATGTATTCTGGTTGGGCCATTCACGCCCACAAAATGATTTTTTTAAATTTGTCAAACATTTTTCCTAAAAATTTCATTCAATTCCCTTCCTAGAAAGGTATTATTTTCAATTTTTCGATACCCAATATGTTCGAAATGATTTTTCAAATTTTGACACTCCTTGTCCCTCATATGCTCTGCCAGTAGCATTATCTATCCGAACTTGAAAATTTATTCCCCTAGAAAGTTTCTTCTTAGGGTAGTGGGAATATTTTTAGGATGGCCCTCATCGAGTCACATTTCTAAGGTGTCTTGTCCATCTTCTAAATCCTTCGAATCAATTTAGAATAAATTCAGGAAGCAAGATGGCATGATACTGTCCCCTGTTTTTGGTTTTGGTCAAAATCGAGTTGTTTTCCCAAATTTCATCTCGAGACATTCAAATGTCTCTATGTCAACCCGATTAGATTCAATAAAATGCTTTGACCTCCTATTGACTCGTATCAAGGCACATACATATTTTGCATCTTCATCATCCTCATTCATAGTAAATCTCTTTGCCAAAAATTATCGAAGGCTCACCCATTTTCTAAATCATGAAGTTTTATCATCCATAGGGATACTCCAACCCTGCCTTTTCGAGGGGACACTCCAACCCCATTTTTTAAAATTGTCAAAGTAAAAATCTTCCTTTGTCAAAATTATTTGTCATCCACAAAGATACTCTAACCCTATCTTTTTGAAGGGATACTCCAACCCTGTCTTTCAATTACAATTAAATTCTCCTTCCCAGATTCCCATGAATATGTCAAACAAATCTCGTTTAATCAAGAAATCCAGATGTATCTCGAAAATGGTCAATTCGGCTATTTCTAGATAATCAATGCTAGTAGCGAGATAAATTCCCATGTCCACCCATTTTCCTATCATTGCATTAAATGATCCATGTTATGTTATTTCATTTATTATCTTACTAACATGATTTCTTTGTGATGATTATTTGCATTCATGTTTTCAAATTGTTTCACATAAAATTAAAGGTAATGTTCTGCATGGGTATCTCTCTAGTGCCCAAAGTGGAATATTCCATTTTCAAAGTAAAATCCCGAGGTCATTTTTATTGAAAATCTCTATATTCCCTATCTCTTCAGGGCATATATGAGATTAAATCTTTTTCATCAAAACCTGGATTATTTTTATAAGATTCATGCATTAAAAGGGGTTATATCGAAATAATGACAAGTTAAGATTAAAAGAATCGAAACCGAGAAAGATATAACTAGTAAGGTATCGATTTCAGGCATCGCGAAGTTGTTCATACCTCATCGTGCGTAACCAACTCTCGAATCTAAACAGCAAATCTTTGCATTATGTAGACCACAGGATCGATGTTTTGAGTTTCGTAAATCAGAACATAGGTTTCACTAGGCATCTGATCATGCCTAGCCCAAAATGATCGGTGGCAACTCTAAATGTTGGCCATTTCGTGATGGTTATTCGAAACCGGTAAGATGAGCGATTCGTCTTAAGGTCCCCTTCACTGTATCATCAATCGAGAATTCGTACATTCTCGTTCTCATCTCATCGCGAAAAAAAATTTGGTCAAAAAGATATTTCCAAGTTGGGAAAATATTTTAAGTCATGTGCACCCATAGATCCGTGAGGATCCACTCTAGGGTACATTGCAACAGGTAGCAAATTGCTTCCTATGGCCGCCTTATAGCCATCAGCTATCAAAACTTTTTCCCCTTGAGAAATGGCCAGAAACACCTCCAATTTAGCTCCAAAATGCTTGTATAAATAGGCCATTAACATCTCAACAAAAAAAAAAGTTTTTTTCTAGCTTGTTTCAGCTCTCTCAACTTATTCACACATAAAGAAAATAGAATCCCGTAGCCCTTCACTCAGCATCCAAAACTAGCCTTAAACACTCACTCTTAGCCACTATACACTTTAAAAAGTCATCCGCATCTATGCCAAAACCGAAACCTTTCTTTTTCTCTCGTTTCTTGCTAATTAACAATAAGGAAAAGAAGGGAATTCAGGCCATCTTTGCTGCTCCAACCACTTGACCAAAAATTAAAGCATTGTTTGTATAACTTCCTACTTAATCACTTTTATTTTATGTTTTTCAGCATCTTTATCATTTAGTGAGCTTTTCATGCTTCCATCATCCTCTTAGGAATCACATGTGTTATTGTGGCTTTTACTTGTGGTAGCTTAGGATTTGGATCTCTTTATGCCTCTTTTGATGTGCAAAGTGTCTTATTTCATCCTTATTATTTTTGACAGCTTTTGTTCATGCATTTTATGCCATATCCATGCATCTTATGCCATATCCATGCATCATGTTATGTTCAATCCATGCATAAATCCTTAGCGTAGCATGTTTCCAGCATGTTTATACGTTAACTGGCATTTTGTCATGAATGATTGTCATTTTTGGCATGCTTTACTTAATGAGATGTGTGCATAACACTTTCTTTGTCAAGACCATTGGTAAAGTTAGCATCCCCATTCATGTTATTGCCATCATCTTGTATGCTCATTGCCTTCTCCTTATCTAAGTGCATTTTTATGGCTATCAAAAACTCATTTTCAAAACCTCCCTAAGCCAAGCATGTTAACCTTAACCAATGAGGATTAATATGAACTTAGTATTTTCCTTAAAGTTAACAAAAAAATCTTAGGGAAAATTAAGTTTTTCAAATCTAGAATCCTGATAAAATGAGTTCAAAACTTTTGATGTTTCCATGAAAATGGCCCTGCACTTGTTCTCGAAATGTTTGTGCCTTGTTTTTAGGTCAAAACCTTAAGTGGTGTGACTAACGGGTTGTTTCATCATCCCAAACTACTCTGGGAGTATGCAAATGAGTTTGTGACACTCAAGCTACTCTTTCCTTTCAGTCATGGATGTTCAAATGTTAATGACTCGAGTTTGGACCCAAAAACACAAAGAAAAATAAAAAATATCCCTTCATTTGCTTTATCCCCTACTGGCAGCACAACTATTGCAAATTGAAAAATCAGTTTAAAATCCCGAACAATTTGTCATAAATTTTTTCATATTTCTCTCTCAAATTGTGTGAAATTAACTTTAAAAGAATGTCTTATTCACCCCCAGATCATTCTGGATGAGAGAGTTATGATTTTTTAAATCTAAACTGTTCAGAACCCCTAGATCACTAACAAGTACTTTGATTAAGCTATTCAGACTCATTAAATAATTTTTCTAAATCCTTCAAACATTTTCCCTAAATAATTCATGAAATTTCCTTTTTAGAACATTTGCAATTTTTGAATACCAAATGAGTCCGAGGTGATTTTCAAATTTGGACACATCCTGCCCTTGTATGCTCTGCCAGTAGCGTAATTAATCTAAACTTGAAAATTTAGTCCTAAGGAAAGTGATTTTGTGGGATATTGGGAATATTTTTGGATTGACCCTTGTCGAGTTGCCTTTCTAACACTATCTTGTTCACCCTTTAAAACCTTCAAACCAATTTAGAATAACTTTAAAAAGTGGGATAGCGCGATGCTGTCCCTATATTTTTGGTTATAGTTAAAATTGAGTTACTTTCCCGAGCTTCATCTTGAGACCTTCGAATGTCACAATATCACCCTGATCAGCCTCAAGAACATGCTTTAATCTCCCATAGGCTTGCATCAAGGCACGAATTTTTTTTTACATCTTTACCATCCTCATTCATAATAATTTCTTTTATCAAAAAGTGTCAAATGCTCACTCATTTTCTAAATCACAAAGTTTTATCAACTTAAGTTTTCGAACTCGACTTCTTTAAAGAGTGTCAGACATGTCACTTTTGGGGATACTCCAAGGCCACTTTTTTAAAATTGTTAAGATTTAAAAATCTTTCTTTGTCAAAATGTTTTGTCATCCTCAAGGATACTCCAACCTTGTCTTTCAATTACTATTAAATTTTTCTTATTCCTAGATTTCCATGAATGTGTCAAGATTCAAGCCCATTTTTATTTTTAAAAAAAAGCTCGTTAAATCAAGGACCCAGATTCATCTAAAAAATTATCGATTCGGTTATTCTTAGATAATCGATGCCAATTACGAGATAAATTTCAATAGTCCATCCTTTTTTTTATCATTACATTGAATGGTTCATGTTATGTTACTTCATTCGTTGCCTTACTAATGTGATTTCTTTGTGATGATTATTCGTATTCATATTTTCCAATCAATTCAAGTAAAATTAAAGGTGATGTTCCGTGTGGGTATCTCTCCAGTGCCCAAAATGGAATATTCTATTTTCAAAGTAAAATCCAGAGGTCATTTTTATTAAAAATTTCTATATTCCCCATCTATCCAAGGTGTATATAAGATTAAATCTTTTCATCAAAACCTGGATTTGTAGTTCTATAAAATTTATGCATTAAAGAGGTTTATATCAAAATAATGATGATTTAAGATTGAAAGAATCAAAACTGAGTTAAGACATAACTAGTAAGGTACCGGTTTTGGGTGTCATGAAGAGCTTCATGCCTCATCGTATGTAACCAACTCCTGAACTCAAATGGTGAATCTTTATACCACGTGGACCGTAGGATTGATGTTTTGAGTTTCCTAACTGAAGACATAGGTTCCAATAGGCATCTGGTCATGCCTTGCTCATAAAGATCGGTGGTGACTCCAAGCGTTGGTCATTTTGTGATGGTCATCCGAGACCAATATGATGAGTGATTCATCTTATGGTCCCCCTTACTATATCACAAGTTAAGAATCTGTACTTTCTTATTCTTATCATATTGTGAAGGAAAAGTCTTAGTCATGAAGACATTCCTAGTCAGAAAAATATTAAGCCGTATACACCCATAGATCTATAAAGATCCACACCGGGGTCAATTGCAATCGCTTGGTGACTCCACTGGGGAATGTATCGAGAGTTAGGCCAATAACTAGCTATGTCTTACTAGGTTATCGGTTCCTTCGATCTTCAGTCATTATTTAACTGTGACCCTTTTTTTTGTTTTATTAACTAATCTTTTGTTTAACATGATTGTCAAGATTATCCTATTTTCAAATAATCATAAGTTTAATAAAAATGGTAATACTGGAGTAAACAAAATGGTCTGATCATTTGCCCATCAAACACCATGCACTTGCATGTGCATTAGAGTCCCCTCAAACTCCATGGCAAGGTTATAACCTAATCATTAGGAATGCCTTCATGAGTAACCCTCTGCATAGGCACAGCAATAACTTCTCGGATGTAAGTTACCTATGACTTTCATGAGTAACCTTCTATATTTGCATATGGAAATACATCCATCGGATTAAATCTGTTCCACTAAACCCATAATGGGCTTGGGATTAGGGTGCCTTGACTACTTATCGAATAGAGGAGCAATTTAGATACCTATTTAAGCATCAACTTAAACCTCATATAGTGAGCCTTACGAGCTAAACCATGTCAAACCATACTAGAACATTGCTAGAACACCAAAGAATAGGGTCACTGGGGGAAACATTGTTAACCTTTATTCTCAATTACAATAACTATGCAGGTGATAATAAGTGCACAATTGTCACCCGTATCTGTATTTTTTATCATTTATCAAGGCATGCCATCATGCTGCCTGAATGACGACTAACCTTTGTCTAAATTAGTGACGGTGAGCAAAAACCATCATTCACAATGTCTTATGCTATAAACTATTATGCTATCCGAGTGACAGCTTAACGCATATTTGCACTGGTGGTGATAAGCGAATATTACTATCAGTCAATTATTTTATCACCACATGAAGGGTAAGTTGTATCTAGACATGCTGATACACTGCTTATTTCTCATCTTATCACCTTGGTTGAGAAATGTTATGAATTTTTTCTGATGTTCTTAAATTTTTTAATTCCTTACATTCATCTCTTATATGTTTCACAACTTATTTTCCTTTTGTTTTTATGTCTTGACTCATGCATTATCTGATCTAACCATCATGATTATGATCATTCAGGGGTAAATGTTTTAGTTCGAAGTTCAGTAAGGGACATCATTTATGGAGCAACAGCTCATCTCCATTATCGAGTTTTTTGAAAATGTCAGAACATGGTCAGAAGGTCACTAGTGTCAAGACGAAGATATCTTAAAGCCTAATTAGATCTTCAAAATGCATGAAGAGGTCAAGATTGATTTTTGTCAGAATGATTATTGAGAACTGAAGCACATTTGGGACAGTTGGGACAACAACAAGAAAAAGACTTTACTAAAAAGTAACGGGATATAGCTCTCTTACTTTGAGTTCAGTTGGATGATGGCTTGCTACAAGTAGCGGCATTGTTCTGGAATCTAGCCTACCTATGTTTCACCTTCAACCAACAAGATGTAGTCCCTATCATTGGTGAGTACACAGCTCTGTTTAACATAGAAAGGGCTAAGTTAGATCGAATTTGATACAAAGCGTTAACACCTCTTACATTCAAGAAAAGGTTGAAGCAAGTTCTTAGGGCCATAGAAGCATGGGTTGATAGTCACATCAAAGTAAAAGAGAGTAGCAAATGCATCTTTTGGGCTAGCTTGAAAGAGACCATGGTTAATCTTTCTGGTCAAAAGAAAGCTCAAGATGTCTATGCTTTGGCAATCTATGGGCTTGTTATATTCCTAAAGACTTTGGGTTATGTAGAGGCGATAGTCACATTTTTTTTCTCGCCTATGTTGCAACATCAACCCTACTTTCACCATCATCATTGAAACCATACTTGCCCTCCACTTTTTTAAAAGAATAAGAATAAAAAGGTTTATCAGGTGCACCCTATTGCTTTAGATATGGCTCTTAGGTTATCTCTATGTTAGGAAAATAAGACCCAGGCAAAATTTTTTCTTCAAGATCAATCCTCTTTCCAAGGCATTAGAGAAAGAATGTTATAAAAATAAGATAGAAAAGTATTGGGTTGAGGAATTATGAAGCATCAAGAAGGAGGAAGCCACATGGAGAACCCCGTAGGTGTTCCTTTAATCGATTCTGTACAGTTGTGGAGACTAAACTTGTGTACCACTCCTAGGATTATGGGAAATACCAGTTATGCTCCTCTATTGGTATTGCATTTGTTCTAATGCCAGCAATTCATCCCCTTCTTTGATGACTTAAGACATTAGGATTTTCAATAAAAAGAGCCTAATTATAAAGCGGAAGTCTAGTTAGCTTTCTGAGCTTGGAAAAAGATCCACTGTATGGAAAGATATTGGAGAGGAAGCCCTACCACTCTTAGATATGAAGAATGGAGACTCTGCCATATCAATGAGCTATTTCCACCACCCAACTCTAGGATACTAGAAATCCCAATGGAAGAGCGACCTTTTGAGATCAAGCTACTTAAGAGGGCGTTCAAATGAGAAAAGGCATCTTTTGTTATAAAAATCTCTCAACTTAAGGAAGAAAAAGGCTAGCTAGAGATGGATATCTATCTTATGAGTGGTGAAATAGATTAAGTCATCAAAGAAAGGGATCGCCTCAAAGATGACCTCAAAAGCATAACCAAGGATTATATGGCACTCTAAAAAGCTAACAAGTCCTAACATGTTAGCAAGACATTAGTTGAATGGAAAGCGAAAGTTGCCACTTTTAATCATGAGCTGAATTAGCAAAAGGAGAAAGTCAGAACTAGCAAAAAAAATTCACAAGGGCATGTGCTCTTGCCTCTACCTACCAATAAAGAAACCAAAAACTCAATACCCAAATGCTAGATGTGAGAGTTGCTAGGGACAAAAACGACATCCTTACCCATAGAATCCAGGTGTTAGAGCAGTCTCTCTAGATTCTTAAGGATATCAATGAACTAACAAGGGCTTTCAAGTAGTATGAACTAGATTAGCAAGTGACAATTGACCAAGCACATCTGAACTACCAAGTACAACATCAACACCTTACTAAACAAGTTCAGATGGCTGAACGAGAGAAGGATGACATGATTAAGGTAGCTTGATCCATAAGTTAAGACATTGTACCTGTCAGAGATCATGAGCAGCAACTTTTAGGCTTTCTTGACCGTGTGATTACACTATGTAATCACGTTAGATATTTTAAATGTAATCATGTTGCAAGGTGTCACAATGTACCCCAGGGTGGATCCTTGTGGATCTATGGATGCATACGACTTAAAATATTTCCCTAACTTAGAAATGTTTTCTTGTTCGAGACTTTTCTTTGGCAATGTCATAAGAATGAGAATGTACGGATTCTCAACTTATGGTACAGTAAGGGGGGATCATAAGATGAATCGCTCATCTTATTGGTCTCAGATGACCATCACAAAATGGCTAATGCTTGGAGTCGCCACTGATCATTTCGGGCTAGGCATAATCGGATGCCTATTGAAACCTATGTTTTTAGTTACGAAACTAAAAACATCGATTTTGTGCTCTACGTAATGCAAATATTCATCATTTTGGTTTAGGAGTTGGTTACAAATGATGACATATAAACCTTTTCGCAATGCCCGAAATCGTTACCTTACTAGCTATGTCTTATCGTGGTTTTGATTCTTTCAATCTTAACTCGTCATTATTTTGATATAACCCTTTTCAATGCATGAATCTTATTAAAATACAAATCCAAGTTTTAATGAAAAAAGATTTAATCTCATATACGCCCCAGAGAGATGGGAAATATAGAGATTTTCAACAAAATGACCTCTGAATTTTACTTTGAAAAATGGAATATTTCACCTTAGGCACTAGAGAGATACTCACATGAAATATTACCCTTAGTTTTATTTGAAATGATTGAAAACATGAATGCAAACAATCATTACAAAGAAATCATGTTAGTAAGGCAACAAGTAAAGTAACATATCATGGATAATTCAATTGAATGATAAAGAAAAGGGATGGACTATTGGAATTTATCTTGCAAGTGGCATCGATAGATTATCTGGTGTAGACACCTTATTTTGTCTAGGCTAATTTATAGCAACTTGGAGCATGGACATGAGAAAGGGTGATGATCGATGAGGTCAAAAAGGCCTAGGGATCATATCAAAGGTAAATGCAAAGATGTTGCATCAAATGACGTAGTTCAAGGTATCCGGGGATAAAAGATATGAGAAAACTCACAATTTTACTTGACTGTATTGATACATGGTTCTTATGTATCGATACAATGCTCTAACATGCCACAAATTTGAAATGTCCCTATTTGTCTCAATACAACATGTAGATGTATCGATACATAAGCCCTTGTATTGATACAAGCCCTCATGTATCGATACTAGGCCATGCTAGGACCAAAACATGCCTTTTGTAAAGAAATGCATCGATACATATCAACATGTATCGATAAAGTGGGTCATATATCGATATAATGGTTCATAGTATCGATACAATGGTTCATAGTATCGATACAATGGTTCATAGTATCGATACCATCAAGGTTTTTAGACCAAATGTATCGATACATTATGCAATGTATTAATACATGCAGGCCATTTTCATAGTCTGAGCAGTTTTAACTCATCCACCACTGATCCAAAACTCGATTTTAACTCATTCTTTGCATCAAGAAAGATCAAAACCCATATCAAATTATGAATTTTGACTTTTGAATTAATCAAAACTTTTTTTGATGTCTAAATTGGATCAACAAGGGTTAACATCACATGATCACCCTACTCCCTAGTTTATTAGACAATATCACCATTAACCACCCTATTTGCTGGAAAATCATTTTAGCATTCAAACTAGCCACCTTGTGCCCATCATATTGGCAGCAAGTTGCTCCCTACAGCCACCCTATAGCCACCCTATAGCCACCATGCTGACATCACTTTGTCCCCCTAGAGAAATGTCCAAAAACACCTTTAATTTGGCTCCAAAAGGCTAGTATAAATGGACCACTTCTACCTTAGCAGAAAAAGGTTGGATTCTAGCTTGTTTCAGCTTCCAATAACACATTCACACATCAAAAAAACTAAATCCCGTAGCTCTTCACCTACTAGCCAAAAACAACCCCAAAACACTCACTCTCAACCTCTACACATTCTAAAAATCACCTTTATCCACACCAGAACCAAAACCTCATTGTTTCTCTCTTTTTCTTGCTTGTTTACAACAAGGAAAATAGGGAAATTCAAGCCATCTCTGTTGCTACAATTATTTGGCCAAATTAAAGTTTTGTTGGTATAACTTCCTACTTTATCACTTACATTTTCTATTTTTCAGCACCTTTATCATTTTAGTGAGCTCTCCATGTTTTCATCACCCTCTTAGGATTATCATGCATTATTGTGGCATTTGGTTGTGGTAGTTTAAGATTTGGAAGCCTTAATGCCCCTTTTATGTGAAAATGCCTCATTTCATCCTCATTTGTTTGATATCTCTTGCTCATACATTTTATACCATGTCCATGCATCTTGTTATCCTTAATCCATGTATGAATCATTAGCCTAACATAATTCAAGCATGTTTACACATTAACTTGCATGAATCATTGTCAATTTCAGTGTCCATAACATTTTCTTGTCAAAATGCATAACACTTTCTTTGTCTAGGCCATTAGTAAAATTGGCATCCCCACTCATGTTAGGTGCCATCCCCTTGTATGTTTGTTGTCAAAATGCATGTTTGATGGCTGTCAAAAACTAATTTTCAAAAACCCCTAAGCCAAGCATGTTAACCTCAACCAAGAAAGATTAACACGGACTTACATTTTGCTTAATGTTAGTAAAATATCTTGGGGAAAATTAAGTTTTTCAGATCTGGAATCTTAGTTAAACAAGCTCAAATCTTTTGATTTTGAAACAAAAATGGTCTTATAAGTATTCCCTAAATGTTTGTGTCTTGTTTAAGTCTAAATCATAAGTGGTATGATCAACGGGCTATTTCATCATCCCAAACTACTTTGGGGCTGTGCAAATAAGTTTATGACACTCAGGCCATTCTTTCCCTTCAGTCATAGACGTTTAAATGTCAATGACTCGAGTTTGAACCTAAAAACAAAAAGAAAAATAAAAATTATCCCCTGCTTTACTTTGTCCTTTGCTGGTAGCATAATTGTTGCGAATTGAAAAATTAGTTTAAAATCCCAAACGATTTTTCATGAATGTTTTGATATTTTTCTCTCAAAAAGTGTCAAATTTTCTTTAAAATGATGTTTTATTCACCCTTGGATCATTCTGGATGAGAGAGTTATGATTTTTCAAATCTAAACTGTCTAAAACCCTTGGAATCAGCAACATGAATTCTGATCATGCTGTTCAGATCCACTAAATGATTTTTCCAAATCCTTCCAACATTTTTGCTAAAAAATTCATGAAATTCCCTTTTCAAAAAGGTATTGTGTGCAATTTTTTGATACTAAATGAGTCTAAGCTATTTTTTCAAATTTTGACACATCTTGTCCCTCGTATGCTCTGCCAGCAATGCAATAAATCCAAACTTGAAAATTCATTCCCTCGGAAAGTGATTTTTTAGGATATTGAGAATATTTTAGATTAACTCTTGTCTAGTTACCTTTCTAATGGTATCTTGTTCACCCTCTAAAACATTCAAACCAATTTAGAATAAATTCAGAAAGTGGGATAGTGTGATGCTATCCCCTTATTTTCAATTACGGTTAAAATTGAGTTGTTTTCTCGAGCTTCGTCTCAACACATTCAAATGTCACTATATCACCTTGATTAGCCTCGAGAACATGCTTTGACCTCCTATAAGCTCGCATCAAGGCATTAATTTTTTTTACATGTTTACCATCCTCATTCACAATAATTTTTTTTATCAAAAAGCGTCACAATGCTCACTCATTTTCTAAATCACAAAATTTTGTCAACTTAAGTTTTCTAACTCAACTTCTTTAAAAAGTGTCAGACATGTCACTTTTGGGGATACTCCAACCTTAACCTTCAAAAGGATACTTTAACCCTAATTTTTCAAAATTGTTAAGATTTAAAAATATTTCTTTGTTAAAATTATTCATCATTCTCAAGGATACTCCAACGCTATCTTTCTAAGAGTATACTCTAACCTTCTGTTTCAACTACAAATAAAATTTTCTTTTTCCCAAATTTTCATGAACGTGTCAAGAGTCAAGACTATTTTAATTTAAAAAAAACCTCATTCAATTAAGGAACCTAGATCTGTCTCAAAAATTGTTGATTTGGTTATTCCCAGATAATCGATGCCAATTGCGAGATAAATTCTAATAAACCATCCCTTTTTTTATCATTACATTGAATGGTTCATGTTATGTTACTTCATTCATTACCTTACTAACATGATTCCTTTGTGATGATTATTCGCATTCATATTTTCAAATCATTTTATGTAAAATTAAAGGTGATGCTCCGCGTGGGTACCTCTTTAGTGCCCAAAATGGAATATTCCATTTTCAAAGTAAAATCCAAGGGTCATTTTTATTAAAAATTTCTATATTCCCTATCTATCCAGGGTGTATATGAGATTATTTTTTTCATTAAAACCTGGATTTGTGTTTCTATAAAATTTATGCATTAAAAGAGGGTTATATCAAAATAGTGATGAGTTGAGATCAAAAGAATTGAAACTGAGATAAGACATAACTAGCAAGGTATCAATTTTGGGCGTCACAAAGGGGTTTGTGCCTCATTGTGCTTACCCAACTCTTAAACTCAAATGGCGAATCTTTTTACCATGCAGACTATGGGATCGATGTTTCGAGTTTCGTAGCCCAAGACATAGTTTTCAACAGGCATCTGATCATGCCTAGCCTAAAATGATCGGTGGTGACTCTAAGTGTTGGCCACTTTGTGATGGTCATCCGAGACCAATAAGATGAGTGATTCATCTTCTGGTCCTTCTCACTGTATCATAAGTCAAGAATCCATACTATCTCATTCTCATCACATTGTGAAGGAAAAGTCTCAATCAAGAAGACGTTTCCTAGTTAGAAAGTGTCCAGTCATAAAAGGTAAGTTGTTCCCGTACACACACTGTGGACATGTATATGCATTAGATTCTCCTTTAGTGTGAGGAGGGGGCATAGGTAACCAACATTTTAGGAGGGGGCAAAGTAGCTTGCTCTGCTTCTGAGGTGTTAGCCTCTGCCTAAGCTAGTGAAAAGCCTATCGGGTGTACATTTCTATGCCTACCTAAGGTGTTAGCCTCATTATGGCATGAAAGATACTTCCACTCAAATTGAACCATTTCCAACATAAACCTGCGATGGGTAAGGATTAGGGTACCTTGTAAGTTCATTCCAAAATTTGAAAAGGAATTTGAGAACCTGTTTAAATTTCTAACCTAAACTTCATGTAATGAATCGTAAGGGCTTTACTTAGTACAAGCCATACCCAATTCTAGAGAATACCAAATTAAGTACACATGGGGTAGTGTTTCTAACCTTTTACTTTTTTAATTTGATATTAATAAATATATGTTGTATTATTATGATAAATGTTACTTTCATCTATTTCTTGAGTTAATTTGTTATGATATTCATATTCTGTGAAAGTTTGTAAATTCATTCATGCATTTTTTTTTGTTTTGTAAGTTTTACATTTTTATTTGCTTATATGCTTAAGCATTCATAACTTCTATAACATACTGAAATTGTTTCACTTATTTTATTTTAAGAATCAAGGCATGGATGACCAGTTAGAGCTAACGATCAGCACGTTGGAGTCCATTAAAGGAGTGTAGGGAAATGAAATTTAAACAACCAAAAAATCAACTTGATGGGTTGATGAATAGGTTGAGAAATTTGAAAGAATAGTCAGAGAAATAGACCATGAGCTTTGAGAGATAAAGGAACAAATTTTCAAATTAACATTGAAAGACTTGAAGGTTGGATCTAGTGCCTTGTTAGACATATATGAAGCAAAAACACCTAATTTTGGATCTGCCCATATCAGCTTACCCTCAAATCCTTTTGAGTTTTCCAGTGCTATTCAATCATCCTCCAAAGTTCATACTGAGAAAAAACTATAAAGAAGTGAACTTGATTCGTTTCCATTTACTTATAAGGAATTGTCTTTTATTTCGCATCAAGATCAACTCATTGTTCCTATGAATAGGCCTCCCCAGGGACCCTTTGATCCTAAATGTTATGATATTCATGCACGTTCTGAATTCCATGTAGGATTACGGAGGCATTCTATAGAAGAATGCAATGAGTTCAAAGAAAAGGTTCATGATTTACTCAAAATTGTTGTATTCCAGATTAAACTAAGGCTAAGAGAGGCTGTCAAACTCCCATCATATTAGAGGAAGTACTAGAATGCCAAGGAGTAATGAATTAGTTATCAAAGCAACTTTTTGGGCTTTTGTTTGGTTTTGTAAATATAGGGTTAAAAAATGATGATTAGGATTTAGGAGAATCTCTTACAAGTACTAACATAGCTAGGAAAAGGAAGTACTCGCAAAAGCAATCCTTTTTGGTTACTTTTGAATCTTGTAAATATGGTTTTACATAATGGGTAAATTAAAATATCAGTTCATGATATTGAGTTATGATCTGAATTCTTCAATAATTTCCAATTTGATATTTGACTAGTTGTTTAGCCTCTAATTTATACCATCGAATATTATTTTGTACTCTTATTTATTCATACCCTTGATCATTTTCATTTTATCTATTTTTCATTTAATAACAATCATCTAAAGATGATGATAAAGTATTGATGTTCATAAGATATACATTGCCTTAGACTAATTTACATTTTCTTTTCATTTCAGGTGAAATAATACGGGATCACAAGATATAGAAAGGAGATATTTGTTGACAAGATAAATGGAAACTAGTATGAAATAATATATGGAATGTGCGAGCCTGAAACATTCTAAGCTGTACAAGAAAGTAAAAAGAGAAAATAAGCCATCGATTAAAAATGTACATAAAAGCAAATCCTTGATCCAAGGAATTTGTAAAAAGTCCCGTATTATACCAAAACCTCTACTAGAGATCCAAGGAGTATAAATTAAAATGAAATTATCTAAAAACATTCAATCTTTATCATACTAACACTTTTTCCAGGGTTTTGAGGAAGTACAAGTTGAAAGTTAATTATCTAAAAATATTCAATCTTTATCATACTAACGCTTCTGCCAGGGTTCTAGGGAAGTACAAGTTGAAGGTTCATTATCTTAAAATATTCAATCTTTACCATACTAACACTTCTACCTGTAGACGCCTAATTTTGTCTAGGCTGTTGTCCCCAAAAGTCCCAAGTATCCGAGAATAAAAATGTAGTGGCCACTATAATGGAGATTAACTTCTAGCAAAGTGGTTTCATATTTTTATAATTTTAATTAGTCATATGTAAATAGCTGTATATACACATGATGGAAAATCCATTTTCTAAGGTAAAAAGGACAAATCCATAAAGGAAAAATTTTTGTTTTTGAACAAGTTCTTGAAAAATTTTGAAAATTACCTCTGCGGATGATCTCATCATTAATTTTTTTTTATTTTTAGGAATTTCCTGAGATTTTTTTGAAAAACTCGAGAAATTGGCGGTCAGATATTTTGACGAACATTAGTGTGGTTTTATCCTGATTCTTACCTTGAAAATCATAAATATTCAAGGAAAGATATGTATTGGCGTTTTGTACCATGAAGTGTCAAACTATAAATTTTATAAATTAATTTTGAATTTTATAGTCCGACGAGTATCATGCTCGTGAATTTTACTTTGGGTTCTTGTTGATATATTTTTAAAATTTTACAAGTTCATTTTTTTTACCTTAAAAATTAATGTTTTGAATAATATGTTATCTTGAATTTGTTTTACTTTAGTGTTAATGAAATTTCATAATTTTTCCCTATATTGAAATACGAGTTTTTCTTTACTTGTAAAATTTTGGTGGAATCCTCTCGAGTTTCAAACATCAAAATGCATCCCATATTATTGTTTGATTCACATTAAATTAGTTTTGGAAAATTCATTTATTTTCATGAGTTTTAAAATTTCTTTCTTGAAATTCTCCTAATTCTAAAATAAGGAGTTTTCTACTCCGTAAATGTTTTTGGGGTGATTTTTTTGGTTTATGATTTTCAAAATTTATCAAATATTATTATTTGATTCACCTCAACTCAGTTTTCAAAACTTCATTCATTTTCTTGAGTTTTGATTTATTTTCTTAAACTTCCCCTGTTTATGAAAAATCGAGTTTTCTATTTCATAAATGTTTTCGGGGGAATTTTCTTTGGATTAAAATTTTTAAAATTCATATAAAATAGTTTAACTCCCATGAAAACAGTTTCGAAAAATTTAATTGATTTCATGGGTTTTGAATTTTTTTATATATGTTAATTTTCTTACACTAAAGCATTTCTCATAAAATTTTACGAGTTTTTAACTTCTAATCAAGATCTTTTGCACTATTTCACTTCTAAAATTTTATCTACAATCAATTAATATTAATTCCAATTTTATTTTGATGTTTGGAAATTTTATTTTATTTTATTTTATTTACTTTTTCCAACTAGTTACATGCTAACTAGCTTATTTTCTCATCCAATTATTTTCTAACCATGTTGGTTACATCCCAATTACCCATCATGTGTTGATCAACCTCATCATGAGCTTGATAATGGAGTGGCTTGTAAGAAAAGATAGGCATGAGCTTATGAGAACATATATGGTTATCCAACCTAACAAGCCTTATTTACTTCAAATAAACAAAAAAAAGGGAAGGAAAAAGAAAAGAGGGCATTCAGCCATTCCATGGGGCAGTAATATTGCCGCCCCTTCTCTATAAATAAAGGACTTTTTTTTACATAAGAGGACTTCTGGAAAAAGGAGAAAAAAATTTGAGTGAACAAGAAAGAAAAAAAGAAGAAAAAAAGATAAACTCTTGCCCTTTTGATTTGTAGCCAAGGTAATCACCTTTATCCTTCCGATTTCTTGCAGATTTCATGGTAATTTTGTTGTAATATCACATGTATATATGTTGTCTTGCTTGACTTGTGGTAACTTTGCTGTTATATGTTTGAAAGTTTGTGTTTTTATGCATGAAAATAGTGTATACAAATGTTTTACTTGTTTGTCCATCATGAAAATTTTGTTTGCTTGATGAATACCACCTTGGCCGAACCTAATCTTGAGTGGATGATGATGGTTTTGGTTAGTTTTAACTTAGAATTGATATTAATATATCATTTTGTAAAAAATGCTAAACTTAGGAACCAAACCGAAAAAATGAAAAATTTTTGTTCTAACAAATCCCATGTTTGGCCGAATCTTAATGAGTATTTTTGCCATGTTTTGCTGCTGATTCCAAGCTGATTTCATGCCTTAATGATGTGCTTTCATGATGTTTTTGGTTAATTAAGGACTAAATTGCAAATGTCTAAAAGTTAGGGGTTAGTTTGCAAAGATAGTAAAATTGTAATTTTGGGTGTATTGTGTTGGTCCTAATATTGCATAAGGCATATTGTAAATGTTTGTATATATTTTTCTACATGAGTTAATGATTTTAGAGATGCATAATCATATGTAGACTTAATTGAAAAAAATGTAAAAATAAAGGGACCAAATAGCAAATTTTAAGTTTTAATAACAAAATCAATTTTTAACCATATTTTTGGCTTTTAATATTCCCATGGTTATCCGTAAGGGGTATAAAAGTCTTTAAAACTTTTTGTATCTTTTTGGTTCTCCATTAAGGTACGAAATAAAAAAATAATAAAAAAATAAAGGTAATAAATTGAAAAATCTACCTTAACGGCAAAAAAAAGTGATCGAATCTTGCTTGTAATTTTTTATGTGATTTTTCATGGTTATTTTGATTTATTCAATGCTTAATTTTATATTTTAATCGTGTTGGGGCCAACTTGTAATTTTAGGGAAGCTTAGGGAGCATTAGGGAAATCTAGCATTTTCAAGCCAAACTAGTTATCTTTAGCATGAAATCACTTCCTTAGAATATTTTCAAATATTTTTAGCATTCAATTGGCTCTCCGATGGGGTGATAAAAATATTAAAACCTTTCGTATTCTTTTGGTTTCTCTATTAGGGTATGAAAGGTAATCTTTTAAAATTTAGAGACTTAACGGCATTTTTGGATGTTAGGTTATTTTAAAATTTAAATCACCTATTTTGGGTTTTTTTTAAAAAATGTTTTTAGCATTATTAATCAATTAAGGACTAATATTCAATTTTGAGAAATGTAGGAAGCTATTAGCAATTTTCATACTTTAGGTCATTTTTGTAATCTAAATTACCCATTTAGAGTAAGAATCATCATTACTTGTCCTTTCAAGTTCATTAGGGTATCGGGATACTCTTATCTCAAAGGTATACCCCAGGGGCATTTTCATAATTTTTTTCATCGAGATGTTTTTATGCCAAAGGTGAATGTTTAAGGTTTCTTTAGCCTTTTAAGGTCATTTTTGAGTCCATTAGGGTTACTGGGATACTTTCATGGTTAAGGTGTAACTCAAGGGCATTTTCATAATTTTTCCTTACCATGATGCTTTTATGCGGAAGATGAATGTTTAAGGTTCATTTAGCCTTTTTAGGTCATTTTTGAGTCCATTAGGAGTACCGAGGTAGTTTCATGTTAAAGGTATACTCAAAGGATAATTTCATAATTTTCCTTATCGAGTGCTTTAGTGTCAATGGTAAACCTTAGGAATATTTTAATTTTCCTTAGAACCCAATTCTAAGTAGTTATCGAGTGACTTAGTATCGATGGTAAGCCTGGGGAATATTTTAATTTTCCTTAGAACCAAATTCTTAGTAGTTACCCAATGCCTTAGTTTTTATGATAAGCCTTAGGGATATTTAAATTGTTCCTAAAACCTAGTCTTAAGTAACGATTGGGTGTTTCTATACTGAAGGTATACTTTAAGGATAGGTTCGTTTTTCTTTTATATTTTTAGTCTTTAGATTCAAATTAGTACTTTAGTGTCTACACTGAGCCACAGGTTTTTTATTTTTGTTTCAAATAAAATTTTTATGTCTTTGTAAAATAAAGGGAATGTCTCAAAGTTAGAGTGATGCGTGAAACTCCTCCCATTCATATGTGATAGGGTTTTACGGATCATTCTAATGATGAGATATCTTTTTCAAAATGAAAATCATGAATTATATACAAATAAAGACCTTTCACATTTTGCCAGGTACTCCAGTAGCATGTGAAAGACTTTTTGGTTTTTTAGAACCTTTTATGTCCCTTTGGTTTTTTGTTAGGGTATAAAAGGGAATAATAAAAACTTTCATGTCCCATTGGTTTTTCGAGGTGGTGCATAAGACGTTTCAATTTTCAAAATGCAAAACCCTAATTTTCTCTCATAGAATAATAAAATCTTATTTTAACAATATAGGAATTGTAATTAAGTACCACATATTGAAGCCGAAAAAAATTAAAGTTCAAATTAACAATGATCAATAAGGTACCAATTTTGGGCACCATAAGAAGGTCGATCCTTACTTGTGGCTATAATCGACTCCTGAACCCTTAAAAATAGTCTCTAGTACTCCATACACCACATAATTTATCTTTAAGGTTTCGTGACCCTTAAAGCGTTAATTCTGATAGGTGACCAATCTTACCTGGCCAAAATAGATTGGTGGCGACTCCAAACAAATGGTCATTTCATGATAACATTTAGGGTTAAGATGGGCGAACGATTCATTTTAACTATCGAGTCCCTAGAAATAAGAGAATATTAATATCGATATGGCCTAAAAAAGAGAAAAGAATAAATAGTTTTAAAATAATGATACATCACAACTTATATAGTCAAGGGCCATTTAAGTCGGGCTTGGTCAGGATTTGCATCCAGGCCACGTTATGATAGCTTGGTGACTCCACTGGGGACCCAATTTCTTTGGAGAGTCAGCCCTAAAATTGATCATGTGTTAATTAATTAAATTTTAATTTATCCAATTTCAATTGGCATTTAGTTTCAATTCCTATTTCGAAAAATTTTTCATTATGATTTAGTTTATTTTTAAGTCAATGTTTATGCATTTTCTCTTTATTTTAAAAAACGGTATGCTTATCCCTTCTCACACATTGTGCACATCTGTAATAGTTTCCCTTTTGTCTAATGCGAAGGTGACATAAGTACCTAATAATTTAGGAGGAGGGGAAGTAGCTCTACCTTCTAAGGTGCTAGCCTCTGTTTGGGCCAATAAAAAGCCTATTGGGTGTAAATTCCTACCCCTGCCTGAGGTGTTAGCCTTGTTATGAGCATGAAAGATACTTCCACTTGAATTGAACCTTTTTTGACATAAATCCTATATGGATAAGGAGAAGGTACCTTGTTAGTCTATTCTAGACTGGGGGAAATTTGAGAACCGATTTAGTGGTCTAACCCAAACCTCATATAGTGAATCTTAGTAGTTACCCAGTTAGTACCATACCCTTATTATAGGTGTCACTGAGGTTAGGGACATACGAAGGGATATGTGCACCTTTTTCTTTCTTATTCGTCTACTTTATTTCAATTGTATCTTTGTGATATTATTTATTGCTATGATTTATTTTCTAGAATATTTATTTCATGTATACTAACTTGTTTACTTTTTTCTTTTCTTGTCCTTCTTGTGCATCATTCATTTGCATCATAGGTGTTTACTTTAGGCCTGATTTCAGATCTAGCTAATTTCCATTCAATTTATTGTGAACCAAGTAAAAGTGGTGGTTATTTCCAAAACTTTTGAAGAAGTCCACACAGTCTGAACTAAATCAGAGAAAATGGGAGGGCTGCATACCTAGGGACTTTGCATCAAGACTACTGAAGATCACACACTTGGATCTTAGACAAAATAAAATTTCTAATATGGGAAGGATGGGATAAAGCCAAGCAAACCCAGTTTATGACAAAATATAGACATATGTCCATGTTGTTAAAGAGCCCTATAGATGAATAGTTGGTTCAAGCTCTGATAGAATTCTAGGACCCCTCTTGCCGATGCTTTTCATTTAACCACCATTACATGACCCCTACCATAGAAGAGATTGCATCATTATTAAGGTTAGGACAAATGGAGACAAGACCTATCTACTGTAAAGAGTGCAATCCAGTAAGTCATAGAAAGAGATTGGCACAGATCCTTAATTTATCTCCTGGTCTCTTCGCTTCGAACATAAAGGTAATACCACAGTTGTTTCATGGTAATTTTTGAAGGAGCATATTAGGGATCAGCCAAAAAAAGAGGAAGCCCTTGACGTATTGGCTTTAGCCATATACAAGTTGGTTTTTTTCCCAAGGGTGCTCAGACATGTGGAGGTAGCGATGATTGAGCTCTTTGAGTGGTTGAAACGGAATATGCATCCTGCCCCTACCATCTTGGCATAAATCATTCGAGCACTTAATGTGTGTTGGAAGTCAGGCAAAGGCAGATTCTTTGGGAGTGCATTAGTGCTATATATTTAGGCTCACAGCCATTTTTAGGGAGATGGCATTGATAAGATTAGACCTTATTTCTCACACTCTATCCCTCTTTAGCATTTTATGGAGAAAGATTGGCCATGGTCATCAATAAAGAATTAGTGGGTGACGTCATTGAAGAACTTGGCTCGGAAAGAGATAACATGAAGAGCTCCTGGGTTCGCACCCAAATCTGTCTTGTATAAGTGCAGTTAATTGTCATTTGTGCCTTTGCTTGGATTATGGGGTACAGTCTGATATGCACCATTTTTGGTCCGACAATAATATGGTACTAAGCAATTTATCCCCATGACTTTTGATTTTGGCTAGTGTGGATTTGGATTCTCACCGGGAAGGATATAGAAACATGCTTCTGACAACTATCATACATTGGAAAGAGAGATATGAGTTTGGGCTACTCTCTTACACAGATCAAACCACTCTTGGGTATGATGCATAAAGATTAATTTAGGGTTGTGATTTGATTATTCCAAGCATGGAAGGGGTCGATCTTCAAGTGACCATTCAACCAAAGCTTCCCATGGCTTCTGAAATAGAATTAATCAGAGAAGAGGTAGATAGAGATCGAAAAAGAACAGTTGCCAAGAATCAAGGCCTCTAGGAAGAGATCATGTATCTAAAAATGAATATGGAAGCCAAAGAAAAGGTTCTTCAGAAAATGGAGGAGTAGTGCACTTTAATAAAGCATGATTAGGTAGAATAAAACAAGAAGATAAAAATCATTAGTTTATCCGGGAGCTCCAACAAATCTCCTAGTCAAGTTGCCAAGGAAATATATAAGCTCCGCTAAGAGCTTGGAAAGTGGGAAGCTAAAGTTGTAGGAAACAAAGCCAAGGCAACTACATTAGAACAAGAGCAAAAAGCACATGCGGATACATGAAGACAATGGAAGAGGTTCGTAGAAAAGAATGAGCAACTTAAAAATGCCTTTTACTAAGAACAAGAAAGGATGATAGAATTACTTGAAGAAAGAGAAGCACTCATTTTAGCTTTGGGGCAAGTAAGACAAGAGTTATCTCAAAGAGAGCACAACATTAAGGCATGGGCCCAAGCATACGAGGAAATAGATGTTTGTTGGGATAACAAGTTTTGCTGAGTCCAAGATAAATGTGACAAGTGGACAGCTAATTCACTAGGACAATAGTTTTATATTGATCATCTGACAAAAGAAAGTCACTCAGTTGTCATCCAAGCGAGGGATATGGTAGAGAAGATCTAAGGACTTTAAAGACAAATTAACCCAGTTGGCAAATTGGCCCAGCGGTACTTTAGTTTTTGGAACAAGCCAAAAAGCAATATTACCAAATTAGGAAGTTCTATAGACATAATTCTAATAGGATAAGTGATATGTAATTCCCTTCTAAAATCGATGGAAATAATGGATTTTGAAGTCTTATAGTAAAGCAAATGCCCTTGAATACATTCATTACTCATGCACACATACACATACGCATATGCATATGATTATTGATCTACTAATAATTACTTAATTCTCAAAATTTTTGGAAAGGTTTAACCATTGCGAATCAAGACCAATGAACATCGTCATACCCATACATAGTTACTACACTATAGCAAGAGCAAAGAGAATAGCTGAAGACCATATCACAAGATTGGAATGGCTCAAGGAAAGCCACAGGCAGGCTCAAGAGGCCATGTTGAAAAAGCAGGGTAAACTTCAAGCTTAAATTGCACAGATGATAGAGCTACTATGAGTTAGGGGGCCAACTCGCCCTGTGCAGGAAGCAAATACTGATGCTCCAATTGAAGGATCCAAGGGGGCACCAATTGAAGAATTGGTACCAACCACCACCAGCCAATGCCCAAAATGCATAATATAGGCCCCCACCAGCTAGTCCACCACTAGTTATTGTCATAAGCCCTGATGCCATACCTCAAGAAACAACTACGTGAGCTATTCCTGTCTAAGAGGAATACATGGGAGTAGGCATCCATGAAGAAAAGGAGATTAAGCAAAAGGCCAAAGAAGTAGTGAGGTCGAAAAAAAAGGAAAAGGTAAAACTACTACTCCTTGAAAGAAGGTTAAAAGCCATAGAAGGGGACGAATTATATAGCAATATGGATGTTAAAAACCTTAGCGTAGTCCCAGATCTTGTTCTCCCTTTGAAATTTAAGATGCTAGAGTTTGAGAAGTATAATGGAACTACATCCCTATAGGCACACATCAAAATGTTTGTAAGAAAAATGGTGGGCTATTCATAAGATGATAAACTCCTCATCCACTATTTTTTGGAAAGCCTGTTAGGATTGACGTTAAAATGGTAAAATAATTTGAATCGTACCCATATTAAATGCTGAGCAGATTTGGCAAGTGCTTTTCTCCAGCAATACAAGTATATGGCTGAGTGGGCTCTAGATTGTTTGACCCTCTGAAATTTAAAGAATAAGTCAACTTTATCTTTCAAATAATATGCCTAACGATAGAGGGACTTAGCCTCTCAAGTCCAACCACCCTTGATGTAGAAGGAAACAATAATGTTATTTGTCGATACTTTGCGTCCACCCTATTATGACAAGCTAGTAGGGAACGCAACAAAGAATTTCTCTGATCTTGTAACTTTGGAGAAATGATTGAATCAGCCATTAAGGCTAGGAAGCTTACATTAAGAGAGTCTTTTAGAGCAAAGAAGCCAAGACTAACAAAGAAAAAGGATGAAACACCATTAGTCGGTTATATAAGCCAGCCATACTGCCTAAGACCTCGCCCCTATTATCAAAATCCAAGACAAGTGCCCCAAAACACTTTTTTATACAACACACAAGAAGCACCCATTTCAACAACCATCCAACCTACCATTCTAAACTCGTTTCCCTAAAACCAGCCAAAACCCAACATCGATACACAACCCTAAAGACCTAATCAAACCAGACCTTATTTTGACCCCCTTTCTTATTCATATAAGGAAATGTTCGACAAACTTTCAGAAGTAAGGCTAGTAGCACCAATTTTTGCTAAACCATATGAAGGCAGTTATCCCAGCTAGTATGGCCCAAACCTACACTATGAATACCATGCACTACCGAGTCACTCGATTGAAAATTGCCAACATTTAAGCACAAAGTTCAAAGCCTTCTTAATAGAGGCACCTTCAAGTTTGATAACACGCAGCTCCCAATGGGGCAACAAACCCTTTGCCAGATCATCCTGAGCCCAGAGTCAACATCATCAGCATTGAAAATAGGAAATGAAGGAAGTTAAATGCGAAAGAGGTCAAAAGACCCTTAGAGAAAGTATGGATGGCTCTGACCAAAGCTGAAATCCTTAGCCAAAATCAGGAAAGCATTAAAGGATTATTGGATGCTGTTGCCAATTTTTACAAGCATCACCTGACTTTGGGCATACCTTGTAGAGCTGCCCAAATAATTGAGCATTGATTCAAGGGACGATGAATAATGGTGAGATCGAGTTTCTAGAATAGACTGAAGTAGAAATGGAAAAATTAGTCATAAAGTAAGGGAAGGATTATCATAACCCTCATACAATATCGATGATGCTCTCATCATTTGTGGCAACCAGACTATGCCTACAAAGGTGGATATTACCCTTAGATCAATTATTAGGGCACTAGTGCCATTCTCTTATCAAGATAGTAAACAGGTGCCATGAAAGTATGATGGTGGGGTCATTACTCCAGAAGTTGTTACTGCCCAATTGGCATCCATCAATATCACAAGACTTAGCCATGTTACAAGAAACGGGTGTATATACAATGGGGAAACAAGTGAAGCCGGTATGAACGCAAAATCAAAGGCACAAATATCTGGGAAAGTGGTGGTTATCGAGGTTCTCCTAAAGGAAAAACAAAAACCAATAAAGGAAAAAGTGGTAGCCGAATTCCTAAAGTATACAAGTACAGCTAATACAATGTCATGGAGCAATTAAAGCAACAACTGGTGAAGATTTCCTTGCTAACTCTGTTGCTTAATTCTAAACTTCATCATAATGCTTTGTTGAAAGTACTAAATCAGGCCTATGTCCCTTAGGACATTTTTATCAACAAACTTGATCACTTGGTAAACAATAATGTCATTGACAACTTTATCTTATTTAGTGAAGATGAAATTTTGCAAGGAGGTAATACTTCAGCAAAAGCCCTTCACATTATGATTTGGTGCAAAAGAACCATACTACCTAAGGTCCTTCTCGATAATGGCTCTACTTTGAATGTCATGCCATAGAGCACACTATTCTATTTGCCTGTAAATGTTAGCCAATCAAACAAAGCCATGCAATTGTCAGGGCTTTTGATGGAACAATGAGGGACATCAAAGGACCTATTTTAGTTACTCTAGAAATTGGTCTTTACCCGTTTGAAATCAAGTTCCACATTATGGATATCACTCCAGCATACAACTATTTGTTAAGGCAACCATGGATTCACTTTGCTAGGGCCATTCCATCATCTTTGCATCAAAAAGTCAAGTTTATAATGGATGAAAGATTGGTGAATCTATTTGGGGAAGAAGACATAGTCGCTATAGTGTCTACAAAGGCTCCTTACATTGACATAATTGTTAAAATCAATGAATGCTCTTTCAGAGTTTCTGAGATTGTTAATGCGACCTTTATTTCAAAAGGGTAAGTCATCCCTAAATCGAGGCTAGCAAAAGGCACGTGTATAGGCCTCAAGTTGACATTAGGGAAAAGAGCTTTAGCTAAAAAAGGACTCGAAAGATGTTTGCAAGGAATTAGCCAAGCCATTAATGTCAACAGTAAGAAAAACAAATATGGATTAGGCTTTAAGTTGGAAAGAGTTCAAAAAAAGAATTTTGGAAAAAAATGAAAAGAAAGCAGCTATCCCTAGGTGTTAGCCAACAGTCAGGTTAGAAATCAACTCCCTGCCCCTCATTGGAGGAACTTTTCTGTTATGGAGGAGTCAATCTAGGAAATAGAGATAAAAAAAAAGGAACGTTGTTGTGGTGATCAATAAAGCCTTCGAAGAGCGTCATATGGCTACCATTGGAAGAAATGATGAAGAGTTCACTAAGGACCGTGGGATTTGCCCATGCCCTCTGGATACGTTTTAAGAAGTTAAACATGTGCAGAAAAAAGCATAGTATCTAAGCCAATCCTAAAGTAATAACTAAGAAATGAACTCTGTCATCTATAAATCTTTTTATAAAAATTCATAATGTTAATTTATCATCAGTAAAAATGAAATACACATAATGTTTCCTTATACAATCTTTCTTGGCTCTTTTCTTTTCTCACATCCGTTTCTTTAATGATTCTTATCTTAACATCTCTTTTTTTTTGTTGCAACATACCCCAAGGATGGATCCTTATGGATCTATGGGTGTATACGACTTAAAATATTTTTTTGACTTAGGAATGTCTTCTTGGCTAAGACTTTTCTTTTGCAATGTGATGAGAATGAGAAAGTATAGATTCTTAACTTATGACACTGTGAGAGGGACCATAAGATGAATCACTCATCTTATTAGTCTTCAATGACCATGATGAAATGGCCAATGCTTAGAGTCGCCACTAATCATTTCGGGCTAGGCATGACTGGATGCCTATTGAAACCTATGTTTTGAGTTACGAAACTTAAAACATCAATCTTGTGGTCTACATATGACAAAGATTCATCGTTTAGGTTCGGGAGTTGGTTACGCATGATAAGGTATGAACATCTTTGTACGCCCAAAATTGATACCTTATTAGCCATATCTTATCTCGATTTCAGTTTTTTCGATCTTACCTCATCACTATTTCGATATATCCCTATTTTAATGTATGAATCTTATAGAAATACAAATATAGGTTTTTATGAAAAAGATTTAATCTCATATATGCCCCAAAGAGATGGGAAATATAAAGATTTTCAATAAAAATAACCTCTGGATTTTACTTTGAAAAATAAAGTATTCCACTTTAGGCACTAGAGAGATACCTACAAGGAATATTACCCTTACTTTTATTTGAAATGATTCGAACATGAATGCAAATAATCATTGCAAAGAAATCATGTTAGTAAGGTAATGAATGAAGTAACATAACATGGATCATTCAATCCAATGATAAAAAAAAGGGATGGACTATTAGAATTTATCTCGCAATTAGCATCGATTATCTAGGAATAATCGAATCGATAATTTTTTAGATGCATCTGGGTTTCTTGATTAAACAAGGTTTGTTTAACATATTTATGGAAGTCTGAAAAGGAGAAAAATTTAGTTGTAGTTTAAAGACAAGGTTAGAGTATCCCCTCAAAAAATGGGATTAGAATATCCCTATGGATGATGAATGATTTTGACAAAAGAAGATTTTTAAATCTTGACAATCTTGAGAAGCAGGGTTAGAGTATCCCCTCAGAAGGTTAAGGTTAGAGTATCCCCAAAAATGACATTATCTAACACTCTTCAATGAAGTTGAGTTTCAAAACTTAAGTAGACAAAACTTTAAGATTTAGGAAATGTGTGAGCATTTTGATGATTTTGACAAAAGAAATTATTATGAATAAGGATGATAAATATGTAAAAAAATATATTTATGCCTTGATACTAGTGTGTGGGAGATCGAAGCATGTTCTCGAGTCTGATTGGGGTGATACAGAGACATATGAATGTCTCAAGATGAAATTTGGGGAAACAACTTAATTTTAACTATGACCAAGAACAGGGGACAACATCGCGATCCCACTTTCCCAGTTTATTTTGGATTGGTTTGAAGGCTTTAAAGGGTGGACAAGATACCGTTAGAAAGTTAACTAGACGATAGTTAATCTAAAAATATTCCTAATATCCTAAAAAGTTAGTTTTTAGGGAAATAAATTTTCAACTTTGGATTAATTTTGCTGCTGGCAGAGCATAAGAGGGATAGGGTGTGTCAAAGTTTGAAAAATCATTCCGAACTCATTTGGTATCAACAAATTACAAATAATACAATTCCAAAAAGGGAATTTCATGAACTTTTTAGGAAAAATGTTGGACAGATTTGGAAAAAATCATTTTGTGGGCCTAAAGGACCAAACTAGAATACATGTTGCTGATTCTAGGGGTTTTGGATATTTTGGGTTTGAAAAATAATAACTTTTTCATCCAGACTAATTCGGGGGTGAATGAGCCTCATTTTAAAGATATTTTGACATGATTTCAGAGAAAAATATTATAAAATTCATGAAACATTGTTTGGGATTTTAAAGTGATTTTTCAATTCGTAGCAGTGCTATTGCCTGTAGGGTACAAAGTAAAGTAGAGGATATTTCTTATTTTCTTTATGTTTATGGGTCCAAACTTGAGTCATCGACATTTAAACATCCATGACAGAAAGGGAAGAGTTGCATGAGCATCACAAACTCATTTGCATAGCCCTGGAGTATTTTGGGATGATGAAATAGCCTATTGGTCATACCACTCAAGGTTTCTACTAAAAAACAAGGTAGGAACATTTCGGGAACAAGTGTAAGACCATTTTCATTGCAAAATCAAAAGATTTAAGCTCGTTTAACCAAGATTCAAGATCTAAAAAACTTAATTTTCCCTAAGATTTTTTGCTAACTTTAAGGTAAATGCTAAGTCCATGCTAATCATCATTGGTTAAGGTTAACATGCTTGGCTTGGGAGGTTTTGAAAATCATTCTTGATAGCCGTCAAACATGCATTTAGACAAGATGAAGACAATGAACATACAAGCAAATGGCGCAAAACATAAATGGGGATGTTAACTTTACCAATGGTCTAGACAAGGAATGTATTATGCATTTTGAGAAGAAAATATTATGGATGCTGAAATGACAACGATTCATGCAAGCTAATGTTTAAATGTGCTTGAAATATGTTAGGCTAAGGATTTATACATGGATTAATCATAACAAGATGCATGGATATGGCATAAAATGCATGAGCAAGAGCTATAAAAATAATAAGGATGAAATGAGGCATTTTACATATCAAAAGGGCATTTAGGCATTCAAATCCTAAACTACCACATCCAAAAGCCACAGTAATGTTCAGAATCCTAAGAAGATGATGAAAACATAGAGAGCTCACTAAAATAATGAAGATGCAGAAATATAAAAAATGAAAGTGGTAAAGTAGAAAGTTATACTAATAAAACTTTAATTTTTGGCCAAATAGTTGGAGCAATAGAGATGACTTGAATTTCCCTTTTTTGCTTATTGTTAATAAGCAAGAAAAAGAGAAAAATAATGAGGTTTTGGTTCTGGTATAGGTAAGGGTGATTTTTAGAATATGTAGTAGTTGAGAGTGAATGTTTTAGGGCTATTTTTGGGTGCTGAGTGAAGAGCTAAGGGATTTGATTTTCTTGATGTATGAATGTGTCTTGGAAGCTAAAAATGAGCTGGAATCTACCCTTTTTTTCAGCTGAGATATAAGTGGCCTACTTATACCAGCATATTAGAGCCACATTAGAGGTGTTTTTGGTCATTTATTGAGAGGGACAAAGTGATGTTAGTTTAATGGTTGTAAGGACCATGTCACTGCCAATGTGAGGGACATAGGGTGGCTGGTTTAAATGTTGAAATGATTTTCTAGCAAATAGGGTGGCTGATGGTGATCTTGGTTAACAAATTAGGGAGAAGTAGGGTGATCATATGACATTAACCTTTTTGATCTAATTTAGACTTCAAAAAAATGTTTTGCTTAATTCAAAAGTCTAAATTCATAATCTGATATGGGTTTTAATCTTTTTGGATGCAAAGAAACAAGTTAAAATCGAGTTTGGGATCAATGGTGGACGAGTTAAAAATGCCTAAACCGTGAAAAATAGCCTGTACATATTGATACATTGCAATATCTATTGATACATTTGGTCTAAAAGCCTTGACTATATCGATACAATGATCATTGTATCAATGCTATGAATCATTGTATCGATACTATGAACCATTATATCGATACATGTTCATATGTATCGATACATTTCTTTATAGAATGCATGTTTTGGTCTTGGCATGGCCTAGTATCGATACATGAGCTCCTGTATTGATACATAAGCTCATGTATCAATACATTTACATGTTGTATCGATATAAATGGGGACATTTTAAATTTTTGGATCGTTGGAGCATTGTATCTATACATGAGAACCATTGATACATTTAAGCAAAATTATGAATTTTCTCATATCTTTTGTCCTCGGACACCTTGAACTATGTCCTTTGATGTCACATCTTTGCATCTATCTTTGATATGATCCATAGGCCTTTTCGACCTTCTCAAAATACTTTTTCACTGAGTGACAATGCCCACTCTCACGTTCGTGTTCCAGATTGATAAAAATTAGCCCAAACAAAATAAGGTCTCTATAGCTGCCCTTCTTTAACAGTTGCTAAGAATCAAGAATAGGGTAAAGACAAATAGACACTATTTTGTTTAGGGTGGAATGATGGTCCCCAGAACATTAAGGTGTTAGGTTTTCTAAGCTTTGACCCTCTTATATAGGTGCAAAGTATCATGGATTTTTTATGTGGGTGCTACCAACTTGTGTAAACTTTAACTTAAACTTGGGTATGACTAGCTCGTATGGGCTTTGATTTGAGTGTCACCAGCTCGTGCGGGCTTAGACTTAGACCTGGGTGCCACCAGCTTGTGTGGACTTTGACTCGGGTGCTGGCAACTTGTACGGGCTTTGACTTAGACTTGGGTGCCACCACTTTGTGTAGGCTTTAACTCAGACTTGGTGCCACTAGCTTATACAGGCTTTGACTCGGGTGCCATTAGCTTATGCAGGCTTTGAGTCAAACTAGGTGCCATCAGCTTGTGTGGGCTTTAACTCACACTTAGACGCCACTTGTATGGGCTTTGACTGAGACTTGGGTGCCACCAGCTCATATGCGCTTTGACTTGGGTCCTGCTAGCTTGTGTAGGCTTTGACTCAAACTAGGTGCCACCAACTCGTGTGGGCTTTAACTCGAGTGGTACCAGCTTATACAGGCTTTAACTCAAACTAGTTGCCATCAGTTCGTATGGGCTTTGACTTGGACTTGGGTGCCACCAGCTCGTGTGGGCTTTGACTTCGATGGCACTAGCTTGCATAGGCTTTGACTTAAGCTTGGGTGCCAGTAGCTTATGTAGGCTTTGATTTGAGTGCCACCAGCTCGTGTGGGCTTTGACTGACTTGGGTGCCACCAGCTTATGTGGGCTTTGACTTAAACTTGGGTGCCACCAGCTTGTATGGGCTTTGATTCGAGTGCCATTAGCTCATGCGAGCTTTGACTCAGACTAGGTGCCACTAGCTCATGTGGGCTTTGACTTAGACTTGGGTGGCACCAGCTCATGTGGGCTTTGAAGAGGTGCCACTAACTTATAGGCTTTGAAGGGTTGCCACTAACTTATGGGCTTTAAAAAGGGTGCCAATGACTTATAGGCTTTGAAAAGGGTGCCACTAACTTATGGGCTTTGAAAAAGGGTGCCACTGACTTATGGGCTTTAAAAAGGGTGGCGATAAAGTTTTTAATAAAACTTCTAATATGAGTTTTTCTTAACAGAAGTTCATGACAAAATTTCCTATTAAAAGGGTTTTGGCATTAGTTCTTGACAAAATTCTTGACAAAGCTTCGATGAATGCTCTCCATAAAAGTTTTTGACGATAGTTTCTAGACAACAATTTCTTGACACTGGCACTTTGACAGTAGTTGCTTGATAAAAAGGGTTTTAACATGAGGTGATGAGAAGAAAAAAACCTTACTTGAATGACATTTGGTTTGCGAAACCTAGAGTTCTTACCAAGAATTCCTTCAAGGTTTAGTAAACCTAGCTTGAAGTGATATTGTAAAAATAATGATGTATGATTATAATGTGAGTGCATGATATGAAATGCTATCATGGTTGCATGATGTTGAGTCTAATACAGGAGATAGCCGTAGTTTTCCTTGTATGTCATTCAAACTCTCATAGGGATGGCGATTTATCTTTGATGCAACTATAGATAAAAGTTTTTCTAATCCCACTGGGGATTGTAGGTTGTCCCGGCTCTATTGAGGATATGGCAATAAATCTATTCTCAAGAATTTGGATTATTGCATTTCTCGATTGGGAGGCTCAGTCATTTTTTTGACAATTGAAAGGCATTGTCAATAATTTGGAGACTGTTTAACTTATTAGGTTGATGTATCTGGTTTTGATGGGGTAATTTTTGGTTAGTTTAAAATGGTTTTTCTTGAGATATGGTTTATGAAAACAATACACGATTTGGTGTATGGTCATGCCAAGTAGGTGTTTGGACATGAAAAGTGCATGATCTTGATGGTCATGGCATAAGCAAAGTTCCCTGTGCTTTTTTTTCCTTTCAATGTAATATCGAGATGTCCTGATGTGTATTTCAGTTGATTATCAGACATTATTAATTAAATGACAAGTGCAATAGGAATTCTACAAGGGTTAAAGAAATAAGGTAATATTTATTCCTAACAACAAAAAGATATAACTTGGTATACTATTCGACAAACAAATGATTTAGTGGTAAGAAGTATAAGCTTTTGGGTGGAAGATGCCCCTGACGATCATGACATGAATGTTCTTTAGGTGCTTTCTAGGATCTTTCGAACAATGAATGTGACTAGCATGAGCTAATCTTTGAAAAATCCCTAGGATTACTTCACACTATTCTGTAAGTGATCTCAGTCTATGCCCCATCAAAATTGATCTTTTCTAGTTACCCTTATGGGTTTTCAACTATAGTCTGGTCAGTTGCCTAGATACCTTTTTTGGATTTTCATTTGACCCCTTTTGTTTTCTTTTTTTTTTTTTGCTGTATCATTTATTTATTTATTTATTTTTGTTAGTTTTGTTTTGAAGGATGCCTTTTCAGGTTATCGCCCTTCATGTGTAATATTTTTTGATGAAATCTGAGTTGATTGGGTTGGGCAAGGGATTACTGCCTATTTCTAACAAGATTAAGGCTCTTTTGGAGAAGGCGTGCTTTATGACATACGATCCTTCTTAATTAAGGGTCCACTTACCCTGTCTATCTTTATGAATTGAAAGGATTTTCTTCAATACCAATTCATCTGGTGAAATTGTCATGGACGTATCTTTTTGTCGTAAGCTTAGATCATACGTCTTTGATATATTTAACCATGGCAAATGGCTTTCATGCATTTTCCCTTGATAAGTTTGAGCTAGTCATATCTGTTCTTGACCCATTTAGCCTCTTCAGGCTTGGTTTCCATCAAGACTATAAGAGAAGGGATCTCGATTTTGATAGGCAATACAGCTTCTATCCCATAGACAAAAGAAAAAGGGGTAGCGCCTGTGGAAGTGCAAACTGAAGTCTAATAGGCATGAAGTGTAAAGAATGGCTTCTCATGCTAGTCTTTGTAAGTCTCAACCATTTTCTCAGCTATTTTGTTAATGTTTTTATTGGCCGCCTCGACTGCCCCATTCATCAATAGGCGATAAGGGATAGAATTATGATGCTAGATCTTGAACTATAAGTAGATCGCTTGCATCATTTTATTGTTTAGGTTGCTTACATTGTCTGTGATGATTTGGTTTGGGAGTTCATTTCTTCAGATGATGTCTTACTTGACAAACCTATGGATAGTCGATCTAGTGACATTAGCATATAAGGTAGCCTCCACCTATTTAGTGAAATAGTCAATTGCTACCAAGAAAAAATGTTGTCGATTAGAAGTTTTAGGGGTGATTAGCCCGATTACATCCATGCCCTACATGGAGAAGGGCCATGGGGCCATCATAATGTGAAGTGGTGCTAGAGGGACATTGATCTTGTCCACATAAATTTGACACTTATGGCATTTTTGGGTTCAATTGATGTAGCCTCTCTTAAGGGTCAACTAGTAATAGCTTGTTCTCATGATTTGCTTGGCCATCTGATGTCCATTAGCGTGTAAGCTATAAATCCCTTCATGAACTTCTTCTAGGATCCTTTTAGCTTCAAGAGTGTCAATGCATCTAAGCAATACTTGATCGTGACTCCTTTTGTGTAAGATTTTTCCCTCGAGAACAAATCTTATAGCTAGCCTTTTGATAGTTTTCTTATTAGTCTTGATTGCATGTTTGGGATATTGTTGATCCTCGATGTAACAAAGGATGTCATAGTACCATGGTTGGCCATCCTTCTCTTTTTCTACAGTATGACAATGAATCGAAGTTATGTAGATCCTCATCTAGATGGGAGCAATGTTTGACTCTTGGTTAACTTTAAACATGGATGACAAAGTAGCTAAAGCATTGGCTATTTGGTTCTCTTCTCTTGGTAAATGTCGAAAACTGGTATCATTAACTTTTTTCTTGAGTTCTGCTATCAGCTTCCCGTATAGCATCTGCTTGGCATCATAAGTTTGCCATTCCCTTTTCAATTGGTAAACGAGTAGGGTCGCATCACCAAACACCTAAAATATCTTAACATTCCTCTCAATGGCTACTTGAAGCCCCATGACATAAGCTACATATTCTACGATATTAGTCGTGCAGTTAAAATTTAGCCTTACAATGAACGGATAATAACTTCCGTCGAGTGACATCAACATTGCCTCAATTCCATGTCCTAGAGCGTTTGATGCTCTATCAAAATACATCTTCCAAGATTGATCTTGGTTGAAGGCATCTTCGTCTTTAGAAATGCACATTAGATCTTCATTTGGGAAGTCAAAATTTAAGGGTTCATAGTCATTTACTGCTCCATTTGCCAAAAAGTCAACTATCACACTACCCTTGATGGCCTTTTGATTGATAAAAGCAATGTCGTATTCAGAAAGTAGGACTTGCCATCTAGCTAGCCTTTCTGATAGTGCAGGGACTTTGCATATATACTTGACAGGATCAAGCCTTGCAATCAACCATGTAGTATGATACAATATGTACTACCTGAGTCTCTTTGCTATCCACACTAAAGCACAACATAACTACTTGATTGTGGAGTAATTACACTCGCATTCCTTGCACTTTTTGCTTAAATAGTAAATTGTTTGTTCCTTCTTTCATGATTCATCGTGCTGCCCTAATACACAACCTATAGACTTGTCGATGACAGCCAAATAAAAGATTAAAGGTCGATCGGGCACTGGTAGTACCAACACTAGTGGGCTTGATAGATAATGCTTGACTTTATCAAATGCTTCTTAACATGCCTTATTCCACACTTTCAAATTTTGTTTATGAAGGAGCCAAAAGATGGGATCGCATTTGTTAGTAAGCTGGGATATGAATCTTGCAAATAGTTCAGTCTCCCTAAGAAGTTTCTCACTTTCTTTTAGGTTTGAAGTGGTGGTATATCTTGAATGGCTTTGACTTTATCTAGATCAACTTCAATTGCTTTTTTGCTGACTATAAAGCCTAAAAGCTTACCCAAAATGACTTTGAGGGTACATTTGGCAGGATTCAATTTGAGTTGAAATTTTTATAGCCATTCAAAAAGCTTCTGCAGGTCTATGACATGCTTATCCTCTTTCATTGACTTAGCAATCATGTCGTCAACGTAGACCTTAATTTCTTTGCACATCATATCATGGAATAGGGCTACCATGGCCCATTGATATGTTGCCCTGACATTTTTGAGTCTGAAGGGCATGACATTATAGCAAAACGCCCCCTACATGGTCACAAAAATTATTTTTTCCATGTCTTCTAGTGCCATCTTGATCTGATTGTAGCCCAAGAATTTGTCCATAAAAAAGAAAAAAAAAATTCTTGGCTATGTTGTCTACTAGAGTGTCAATGTGTGGTAGCGAGAAGTTATCCTTGGGACTAGCTCGATCAGATCCCATTAATCAACGTACATTTGTACTTTGTCATCTTTCCTTGGGAGTGGGACTATATTGCAACCCATTCTAGATATTTGGCTACTTCGATAAGCCCTGCATCAAACTGCTTCTTACTTTCTCTTTAATTTTAAGGAGTATTTTTAACTTTATCATCCTAAACTTTTGCTGGATCGGTTTGATGGAAAGCTTATGGACTACTATATTAGTGTCTAGTCCTGGCATGTCTTGATATGACTAAGTGAATACATCCTGGTATTCCTAGAGTAATTCTATCAACTTGGTCCTAGTCGTTGACTTTATTGAGGTTTTGATTTTAACCTCTTTTCGATCCTTATGAGTGCCCAAATTTATTACTTCCATTAGGTCTTCATGGGCATGATCTGCTTCTCCTTTTGCTCAACTACTTGTAAGAGGTCTGATGGTACAGAGTTTTCTTGAAAATCTTCTTCAGGATCAGCTTCACTAGCACAAATTGACTGTTCGAAATCAATCTTCAAAGACCCATCAGACACATCCATGCCACTATCGTCAAGACACTTGAAAGGGTGAAAAAATAAACATGGCAAATGGCACACACATAACTGGGGGATTTAGATAAGAATGAAGGAAAAAGAGTAATTGAGACAAAGAGATTAAAAGGTGATGTAGGCACATAATATGGAATGATATATGCAAAAGTTATTTCATCGATAATATTTGATAAAAATGCCCCTTACATAGGATATCTACCTGCCTTTGGGTGAAGGCAGGTAGGTTTTCATTTCTTTACATTACATGAAAGGGACAGGAAAAATGTAGGGACTTTCATCATGACCTCGTCAACAAAATCAGTTCTTGGTGGAAAGACATAAATTTTATGGCTCAATATCTTGGAGATGAAGGTTATGAAGTTTTCTGTTTAAGATGACCAAGACATCTTTAGACTTTTGCTCTTCTGGTCATTTGGATCGATTCATCCTTTCGAACAGAATATCGTATGGAGAAATGAGAACATTCTCGACTTTGATTCTCTTTCTAACTCCATGATCGTGTAATCTCTTGGTTGCAGATCCCTTTTTCTTGTTGCCTTTTTGACTGCGCATTAGCCTTAAATCCTAAGCCTCTTTTGTTGACTTGAGTGGTGACTTGTAAGGCTCGGGCCATCCCTTGCAGAGTCTTACCATGAGAACCTTTGCTAATGGTTATTTTTAAACCTAAGTAGGTACTTTTCGACAAGTGGGGTTTAACTATTGGCAATCCTTCTCCCACCAATGTTGCATTAATGAACTTGAAGGATTGGAAGGATGACTTTGGTGCATCTTCATTAGGCTCTATGTAAATAGCCTTAGTGAAAGTGTGGCGATCATTTCTTCTTTAGCCTCGATGGTGACTACATTATCATCTATCACAAATTTGAGCTTCTAATGGAGAAAGCATGGGACGGCTCCGGCGGAATGTATCCATGGCTTTCCTAATAGCCAGTTGTAAGAAGGATTAATGTCCATAACTTGGAAGTCAACTTTATATGTACAAGGGCCTATCTGAAGTTGGACTGTGATATTTCTAATTATTCCATGACATGTTCCATCAAAAGCTCAGACTATGGTGTGGCTACTCTTGATGTTGGACTGATATACAGGGAGTTTGCTTAAAGTAGTCATGGGCATAACATTAAGGGTTGACCAATTGTCTATGAGTACTTTGGGCAAAATGCATCCCTTGCAATGGATGTTCAAAGAAGGAGATATAATTATCGGCCATGATGTTGTTCACTAGCCGATCCAATTTGTCCATGGAGACATTCTAACACCTCCAGTAAGGCATTTCGATGAACCTTTAAATTAATAAGCAGAGATTGCATAGAGATCTTTGTAGGTTGTTTGCTTAACTGGTCTATAATACAGTATTTACTGTGCCTGATGAACTTAAGAAACTTCATGACTTCTCTTTTACTCATGCTTCCTTGACTTTCCCAAGCTCGAAATTCTTCGTTTAGGCCTGAATGGTACTGGTGCTTGGAGATGCATCAACGTTCTATTTTTCTTGATCTAGGGGAATGTAACCCCTACTGCAATGGGTTAGGTGACTAAGTCTTGATAATTCCATTGTAGCAGTTATGGGAGTTTATTCTCTGACCATCACTACCTGATTCTCGTATTTCCATAGAACAACTTTGTTAATGTTATACAAGAATAGTTTAGGTATCTCCACCACTAACTTTGGTACAGGTGTTGAAAAATTGACCTCGGGACTTGACTTACTATAAAGAATGAGGGATTGGTTTCTTCTATAAGGCGACTACGTGGTTTCATCCTCTATCATGTTAATAGATTCATCAGCCGATGTGATTTCATGATAGAATTCTATCTAGCCTTTATTCATCATTCTTTGAACCATGGATCTACAACAATGTGGAAGTCACAGAAGTTGTCAGAATTGTCTACCAATTTTTGAGTTGCATTGAGCAATCTTGCCTGAATCAACGCTTGCCAGACCAGGGACATTGGCATTTTTACTTTCTTTATGCTTGTCTTAACTACATGTTTGTTCTCAATGTTGATCATGTTTGCAATTGGCTCTATATGGTTTGGTAAAGGATTGGTAGCTATATTTGGTCCCTGGCTTATCCCAAACTATAAAACTTTTAATTTAATTAGATTTTGCACATTTCTCTTAAAAGATATGCAGTTCTCAATGTCATGCCTTGCGGCCCCAGCGTGGTATTCACAGTGGGCATTAGGGTTGTACCATTATGGATATGTTGGTTTTTTTTGGAACATAAATCAGAGCCACTAAGTGATTTTGGTGCAAAGTTTGGTAGAGCTCCTTATAGGTCATAGGAATGGGATTAAATTATTGTCTTTGTTGATTCAGACCTCAATTGCTAGGTGCATTATTGGTTGTTCGATGGGTATTTTGGTAGACTTGCAGAGAGTAGCTTGGTGGTGGGTTTGATGGGATTGCAAACAATGGGTTTTAGGTTATGGCATAAATTGGTTGTAGGGATATTATGACGGAGTGAGTATGTGGCATGCTTGAGTAGCAAGGGGTAGGTGCTTGACGTTGTCTTGCCTAAGGCGCGCCATGATAGTTTATGGCATTGGCCTCTCCTTCCTTCTTCTCATTGGCAATAGATTTCTTACTCGATCCACTTTTCCCTAACAGACATTCAATCACTCTTAATGGCAGCATTGATCAATTCTCCAAAGAGAACCAAGTCTATGAATTTCTTGGTGGCATTTCCTATGAGCTTCTCATAATAAAGAGCATGTAAGGTGTGAATGAAAGTGATTGTTATCTCTTTTTTTGTAAAAAGAGGCTGGACTAGGGCTACTTCTTCTCTTCATCTTTGGGCATATTGTTTGAAACTTTCCTGGATCTTTTCTTGAAATTCATCAAGGAAAGTCAATCTGATGCCCAATTCGACACGTGCTGGTATTGATTTAGAAATGCTTTAGCCAAGTCAGCCTATGATTGAATTTTCACATTGTCTAGCTCGATATACCACCAAGCTGCTATCTTAGTATGGCTATGCTGGAAGTAATGGATAGGAGCTTTTCATCTTTCTCATACCCGACCATCTTTTGCAAGTACATTCAAACATGGATAGAAAGATTAGTGGTTTCATTAAACTTTTCAAACTCTGAGACTTTAAACTTCAAAGGAATTACAAGGTTAGACACCAAAAACAACGATTGCACGTCAAGAGCTCTAAACTTGTCACTTCCCTCGATAGCTTGGAGGCATTTTTTTAGTAGCTAGAATTTGCTCACTTCTTCTATAGTCATGGTGGACTTTTGACATTCTATTTTCTTTGGCTCCTCATGGTCAAGGGCTATCAGATCTATCGATGAGACTCTTGTGTTCACCCTTTGAGTACCAAGAATGAGTTGACCTACTGCAATGGGATTTAGGTAGATGACTGATGGAGCCTAAGTGGCAAGTGGAGGAGCGAGCCGTTGTTCTTGTCTAATTTCCCCTTAGGCAGGTTCTGGATTATTGGCAGGGGGACTTTTAGCATTAGGAGGATCATTCCTTGTTTCAACAGTGCTGACTTGACTTTTTTCTTTAATAGAGGCTGTTATTAGTTCCATAACTCTCGCCATCTGAGTTTGCATTTCACTTTGCTGACGGAGCATCTAGTCCTATGATTCCTTAACCATTAGCTTAAGTTGCTCAATATGAGCTTCATGATCGCTCTCCATGATTTGCTTACAGCGTCGTGTATTGTAGCGATGCATGATGTAAGTTCCATGTTCTCGATTGATCTCAAAATCTCTTGTACTTTTATCGCCTAATTCCTGTATTAGATTTTTATTTAGAAATGTATTTACTAATGAGCATTTATGATGCAATGAATGATTGATGCAAGTGTAATGAAAAATGGTGAAAATATATGTGCCTATACATTAGAGGTAATTGATTCTTGGAATAGCTTCATCAATAACATCATTCATAGAGTCATAAAAGGGTTTGTTTCTTTTACGACATGATTACATTTGAAAGTATCTAATGTGATTATATTGTGTAATCACATGATAAAGAAAACCTAAAGGTTGCTCATAATCGCTAACAAGTATGATGTATTGCCTTATGGACCAAGCTACTTCAATCATGTCATCTGCCTCTTGTTGAGCCATTTGAACTTGTTCAATGAGGTGCTGTTGTTGTTCTTGGTAGTTTAGACATGCTTGGTCGATTGTCACTTGCCAATCTAGTTCGTGTTGCTCAAACGCCCTTGTTAGTTCATTGATATGACCTTGATGATCCTGAAAAAACTATTCTAACTCATGGATTTTGTGATAAAGGGCTTCGTTTTCAACCCTGACAGCTTTCGCATCTTGCATTTAGGCGAAGAGTCTTTGAATCCTTCGTTGGTAGGTGGAAGCAAGAGCACGTGCCATCATGAATTTTTCTTTACTGGTTCTGGCTTTCTCCTTTTACTGATTCAGCTTGTGATTAAGAGTGGCAACTTTCGCTCCCTATTCGACTGATGTCATGCCAATATGTTGGGACTCGTTAGCTTTTCGGAGCATCATATAATCCTTGGTTAGGCTTTTGAGGTCATCTTTGAAGCAATCCCTTTCTTTAATGACTCGATCCATTTCACTGCTCCTAAGATAGATATCCATCTCTAACTGGCCCTCTTTCTCTTTAAGTTGAGAGATTTCTGTGGCAAATTATGCTTTTTCTCACACAAACTCCCTTTTAAGTAGCTCAATCTCAGAAGGTAGTTCCTCTATTGGGATTTGCAGTATCATAGAGTTAGGTGGTGGCAATGGATTGTTGATACGGCAGAGTCTCTATTCTTCATATCCAGGAGTGGTGGGGCTTCTTCTTCAGTATCTTTCCATACAATAGACCTTCTTCCATGCTTGGAAAGCTGACTGGACTTTTGCTTTGTAATTAGGCTCCCCATATTCAAAATCCCAATGTCCTAAGTTATCAAAGAAATAGATGAATTGCTAGCACTAAAACTAACGCAATACTAATAGAAGAGCATAATTGGTATTTCCCCATAATCTCAAGAGCGATACATAAGTGTACTCTCCACATCTGTACACAATTGACTAAGGGAACTCCCATGGGGCTCTCCATGTGATTTTTTCCTCCATGATGTTTGATAATTCCTCAACCCAATGCTTTTCTGTCTAATCTTAATGACATTCTTCCTTTAATACTAAGGAAAAAGGGCTAAACTTGTAGAAGAAATTTCACCCGGTTCTTTCCTCCCTAACATAGAGATGACCAAGGAGCCATATCTGGAGCAATGAGGCACACTTGATAAACCTTCCTGTTCCTGTTCTTTTACAAATGCTGACATTGCGGATGGTTTCGACGATGATGGTGGAAGTAGGGTTGATGTCGCAATATAGGCTAGAAAAGAAATCAATAACTATCATCTCTACATAACCTAAAGTCTTCGAGAATATGACGAGCCCATAGATTGCCAAAGCGTAGACATTTTGAACTTTTTTTTAGTCAAAAAGATTTATTATGGCCTCTTTCAAGCTAGCCCAAGAGATACATTGGCTACTTCATTTTACTTTGACGTGACTGTCAATGCATGCTTCTGTGGCTCTAAGAACTTATCTCAACCTTTTCTTGAATAGAGGAGGAATAATGCCTTGCAGTAAATTCGATCTGACTTGGCCCTCTCTATGTTGAGTATAGGTATGTACTCATCAATGGCAGGGACTAACTCTTGTTGGTTGAAGGTGAAACATTCGTAAGTTGGATTCCAAAACTATGCTACTGCTTGCAGCAAGCCATCAACCAATTGAACTCGAAGTAAGAGAGCTATATCCTTGTACATTTTAGTGAAGGCATATTTCGTGTTGCTATCCCAATTATCACAAATGTTCTTTAGTTCCTGACAATCATTCTGACGAAAACCTTCTTGACCTCTTCATGAATTTTTGAGATGTAGTTAGGCTTTAGGATGTCCCCATCTTGATGTTGGTGACTTTTTGACCATGTTCTAACATTTCTAAAGGACTTGATAGTGGGGATAAGCTGTTGCTCCATAAATGATGCCTCTTGCTGAACACCAAACCAGAACAATTGTCCCGAAATGTTGATAGTCATGACAATCATGATGAGAAGATGCATGCACCAAAACACAAACAAAAGGAAAATAAGTTAGTGGAACATATAGGACACAAACATAAAGAAATAAAGAATTTAAGAACATTAAAACAAAATATTCATAAAATGTCTCAACCAAGGTGGTGAGACAAGAAATGGGCAGCATTTCAACATATCAGGATGCAATATGGCCTTCATGAAGTGATGCAACATCTTATTTTGATGGAAAAATACCGATTAGCAGTAATATTCATTTATCACCACTAGTGCGGATGCATGCTAAGTCATGACTCGGACAGCATAACGGCTTACAACATAAGACATTGTGAATGATGGTTTTGTTCACCATCACTTATTTATACAAAGGTTAGCAATCATTCAGGTAACATGATGACATGCCTTGATAAGTGATAAAAATGTAGATACGGGTGACAATTGTATACTCATTATCACCTACATAATTATGGTAATTAAGAGTAAAGGTTAGGAATGTTTCCCTGAGTGACCCTATTCTTTAGGTATTCTAGCTACGTTTTGGTATGGTTTAACATGATTAGCTCATAGGGCTCACTATATAAGGTTTAGATTAATGCCTAAATAGGTATCCGAATTGCTTCTCCATCCGGTAAGGATAATCGAGGTATCCTGATCCTAGGCCATTGCGGGTTTGGCGGAAAGGGTTCGAATTGGTGTATATATTTCCCTATGCAAATACAGAGGGTTACACACGAGAGATATAGGCAATTTACACTCGAGAAGTTATTGCCATGCCTATGCAGAGGGTTACTCAGAAAGGTGAGTAGCTCACTTCCTCCTATTGATTGGGTTATAACCATGCCATGGAATTTGGTAGGATTGTAATGCATATGTAAGTAAGTGGTATGTGATGGGGAAATGATCAAACCTTTTTGCTTACTTCCGTATTACCACTTTTATTAAAGTGATGATTATTCAAAAATAAGACAATCTTGACAATCATGTCAAATGAAAGATTAGTTGACAAAACAAAAAAAAAGTAATAGTTAAATAATGACCAAAGATCAAAAGAACCGAGAACCTAGCAAGACACAGCTAGTTATTAGCCTAACTCTCTATACTATCCCCAGTAGAGTCACCAAGCTGTCATAACGTACCCCAGGGATAGATCCTCGTAGATCTATGGGTGCATACAACTTAAAATGTTTTCTGACTTGGGAATGTCTTCTTAATAGAGACTTTTCCTTCGTGACGTAATGAGAATAAGAAAGTACAGATTCTTAACTTATGACACAGTGAGGGGGACCATAAGATGAATTGCTCATCTTATTAGTTTTGGATGACCATCATGAAATCACTAGTGCTTGGAGTCGCCACCAATCATTTTAGGCTAAACATGATCGATGCCTATTGAAACCTATGTTTTGAGTTATGAAACTCAAAACATCGATCTCGTGGTCTATGTAGTACAAAGATTCATTATTTAGGTTTGGGAGTTGGTTACGCATGATGAGGTACGAACCTCTTAATGACACTCAAACTTCGTACCTTACTAGCTATATCTTATCTCGGTGTCGATTCTTTCGATCTTACCTCTTCACTATTTTGATATATCCCACTTTTAATGCATGAATCTTATAGAAATACAAATCTAGGTTTTGATGAAAAGGATTCAATCCCATATACGCCCCTGAGAGATGGGGAATATAGAGATTTTCAATAAAAATGACCTATAGATTTTACTTTGAAAAATGGAGTATTCAATTTTAGGCACTGGAGAGATGGCCACGTGGAATATTACCCTTAGTTTTATTTGAAATGATTGGAGACATGAAAGCAAATAATCATTGAAAGAAATCATGTTAGTAAGGCAATGAATGAAGTAACGTAACATGGATCATTCAATGCAATGATAAAGAAAAGAGATGGACTATTAGAATTTATCTCACAATTGGCATCGATTATCTAGGAATAATCGAATCGATAATTTTTAAGATGCATTTGAGTTTTTTGATTAAACAAGGTTTGTTTAACATATTCATTGAAGTTGGGGAAGAGAAAATTTTAATTGTAGTTCAAAGATAGGGTTGGAGGATCCCCTTGAAAAGATAAGGTTGGAGTATCCCCATGGATGACAAATGATTTCGACAAAAGAGGATTTTAAATCTTGATAATCTTGAAAAGTGGGGTTGGAGTAGGCCCTCGGAAGGTTAGGGTTAGAGTATCCCTGAAAATGACATTATCTGACACTCTTTAATGAAGTTGAGTTGGAAAACTTAATTTGACAAAACTTTGTGATTTAGGAAATGTGTGAGCATTTTGACGATTTTTTGCAAAAGAAATTATTATGAATGAGGATGGTAAAGATGTAAAAAAAAAATATATTCATGCCTTGATATGAGCTTATGGGAGATCGAAGCATGTTCTTGAGTCTAATCGGGGTGATATAGAGACATATGAATGTCTCAAGATGAAATTCGAGGAAACAACTTAATTTTGACTATGACCGAGAATAGGGGACAACATCACGCGATCCAAGTTTACAAATTTATTTTGGATTGGTTTGAAGGCTTTAGAGGGTGGACAACATATCGTTAAAAAGGTAATTCAATGAAGATCAATCTAAAAATACTCTCATTATCCCAAAAAGTCATTTTCTAGGGGAATAAATTTTCAAGTTCGGATTAATTTCGCTACTGGCAAAGCATACGAGGGAAAAGGTGTGTCAAAATTTGAAAAATCATTTCGGACTCATTGGGTATCAAAAAGTTGCAAATAATACCTTTCCAGAAAAGGAATTTCATGAATGTTTTAGAAAAATGTTAAACAGATTTGGAAAAATCATTTAGTGGGCCTAAAGGACCTAACCAAAATACATGTTGCTGATTCCAAGGGTTTTGGACAGTTTAGGTTTGAAAAATAGTAACTATTTCATTCGGACAGATTTAGGGGTGAACTAGTCCTCATTTTAAAGATATTTTGACACACTTTCAGAGAAAAATATTATAAAATTCATGAAAAATTGTTTGGGATTTTCAGTGATTTCCTAATTCATAACAGTGCTGCTGCCAGCGGGTACAAAGTAAAGTTGAGGATATGATATAGAAAAGTAAAAAAAAAATTTAAAGTGGATTTCTCGACCCGTGAAATGAAATTAAAAAATATACTCTAGAGTTTTTTATGTTTTATATTCATCTAAGGGAAATATGAGAAAGAAAACAATAAATAAAAGAAATAAAAAAGAACATATATCATACTATAGTAATTTAATACACATCTTTCTTATTTTCTTTATGTTTATGGGTCCAAACTTGAGTCATCGACATTCGAACATCCATGACTGAAACGAAAGAGTGGCATGAGAGTCGCAAACTTATTTGCATAGCCCCAGAGTATTTTAGGATGATGAAATAGCCTATTGATCATATCACTCAAGGTTTTGACTTAAAAACAAGGCATGAACATTTTAGGGACAATTGTAAGACCATTTTTGTTGCAAAATTAGAAGATTTGAGCTTGTTTAACCAAGATTCTAGATCTAGAAAACTTAATTTTCCTAAAATGTTTTGCTAACTTTAAGGAAAATGCTAAGTTCATGCTAATCCTCATTGGCTGAGGTTAACATGCCTGGCATGGGAGGTTTTGAAAGTCAGTTTTTAATAGCAATCAAACATGTATTTAGACAAGAAGAAGACAATGAACATATAAGGAGATGGCACAAAACATAAATAGGGATGCTAACTTTACCAATGGTTTAGATAAAGGAAGTGTCATGCATTTGGAGAAGAAAATGTTATGGATGCCGAAAATGAAAATGATTCATGCAAGCTAATGTGTAAATGTGCTTGAAATATGTTAGGCTAAGGATTCATACATGGATTAATCATAAAAGATGCATGATATGGCATAATTTGCATAAGCAAGAGCTATAAGAATAATAAGGATAAAATGAGTCATTTTGCACATCAAAAGGGCATTAAGCCATTCAAATCCTAAACTACCATATCCAAAAGCCATAGTAATGCATGAGAATCCTAAAGGGGTAATGGAGGCATGGAGTGCTCACTAAAATGATGAAAATGCTGAAAAACAAAAAATGAAAGTGATAAAGTAGGAAGTTTTACCAACAAAACTTCAATTTTTGGCTAAATAGTTAGAGCAGTAGAGATGGCTTGAATTCCTTCTTTTCCTTGTTAATAAGCAAGAAAAAAAGTGAGAAATAATAAGGTTTTGGTTCTGGTATGTGCGAGGGTGATTTTCAGAATATGTAGTGGTTGAAAGTGAGTGTTTTAGGCTATTTTTAGGTGCTGAGTGAAAAGCTACAGGATTTGATTTTCTTGATGTGTGAATGTGTTTTGGAAGCCGAAAATGAGCTGGAATCTAACCTTTTTTCAGCTGAGATATAAGTGGCCTACTTACAACAGCATTTTGGAGCCACATTTAAGGTGTTTTTGGTCATTTCTCAAGAGGGACAAAGTGATGTCAGCTTAATGGCTATCAAGTGGCTGTAGGTAACAACTTGCTACCAATGTGATGGACATAGGGTGGCTGGTTTAAATGCTAAAATAATTTTCCAACAAATAGGGTGGCTGATGGTGATCATAGTCAACAAAGTAGGAAGGAGTAGGGTGATCCTGCGGCATTGACCCTTTTGATCATATTTAGACTTCAAAAAAATGTTTTGATTAATTCAAAAGTCTAAATTTGTAATCTAATATGGGTTTTAATCTTTTCGGATGCAAAGAAAGGAGTTAAAATCGAGTTTTGGATCAATGGTGGACGAGTCAAAAATGCCCAATGGAAAATGGCCTATAATGTATCGATACATTGTAGAATGTATCGATACATTTGGTCCAAAAACCTTGAGTGTATTGATACAATGATAGTATCGATACTATAAACCATTGTATCGATACATGTTGATATGTATCGATACATTTCTTTACAAAATGTATGTTTTGGTCTTGGCATGGCCTAGTGTCGAAACATGAGCTCTCGTATCGATACAGAAGCTCATTTATCAATACATTTACATGTTGTATCGATACAAATAGGGACATTTCAAATTTTTTGATGGTTGGAGCATTGTATCGGTACTTGAGAACCATGTATTGATACATTCAAGCAAAATTATGAATTTTCTCATATCTTTTGTCCCCTAACACCTTGAACTATGTCCTTTGATGCCATATCTTTGCATCTATCTTTGATATGATCCATAGTCCTTCTTCACTTGCTTAAAATACTTTTTTACCGAGTAGCAACTCATTGCCCCCTCTCATGTTCGTGCTTTAGATTACAAAAAATTAGCCCAAACAAAATAAGGTGTCTACACTTTTTTGCATCCATACCCCATTCATATCCCATATTCTTTTGCCTATTTCTTCCTTGCTTTTACCTTTGTGGAGAAACAGATAAATTTGATCAGGATTCAGAGGTTAATTTTGAATAGACTATTTGCTTAAATGAGGTCGATCGTAAAGAAAATGTTGATGATCATATCTGGCCTCCAGATTTGTTAAAAATAATTGAACGAGAAGATGAGCGTATAATACCCCATGGAAAGCCCATTGAGATTATTAATTTAGGGAATAATGAAAATGATAAGAAAGAGATCAAAATAGGAACTGCCATAAAGGCTTTCACCTGAGAATATCTGAGAAGTCTGCTGCATGAATTCTGAGACATCTTTGTATGGTCTTATCAAGACATATAAAAACTAGATGTAGAGATTGTAGTTCATAAATTACCTGTAAAGCCAGAATGCAAATCGGTTCAACAATAGCTAAGGAGAATGAAATCAAAGATACTTTTAAAGATAAAAGAAGAGGTTAAGAAGCAATTTGAATATGGATTTTTGAAGGTGACAAAATATCTAGAGTTCCACTATTGAATTCTTAGCAAGCCAGGTGCTTGATGATTATCAGCCATTGGATTTCAAATTCCCTAACAAGGACTTGATGAATATTATAGTTAAAGAAGAAGAGTCACCGGAAGGATCTACATGCAAAATATATTTTCGTGGAGCATCAAATGCATCAAGCCATGGGATCGACATAATTTTAATATCTCCAAAAAGGGATTATTACCCTTTTATAGCTCGGATAATTTTTTATTGCACCAACAATGTGGCGGAATATGAGGCATGTATTATGGGGCTTCGAGCAGCATTAGAAAAGAAGCCCTAAGTGTTGAAAGTCTATGGAGATTCAGCCTTGGTAATTTACCAACTACATGAAGAATGGGAAACGTGAGACCTAAGGCTGCAGCAATATAAAAAATTGATTCTAGATTACTAGAAGAATTCAAAAAAATAGACTTTATTCATTAGTTCCGTGATAACAATCAAATGGTGGATGCTCTAGCCACCTTGGCTTCGATGTTCAAAGTAAACAAGGGGTAGAAGGTGGCACCCATTGAGATCAATATTTATGAATTCCCTATATACTACCATAACATTGAGATTGAGGTTGATGGCTTTCCATGGTATCACGATATCAAAAATTATTTGAAGGATCGAGTGCATCCGCCAAATACCTTGGAAACTTATAAGAGAATCGTAAAAAGGCTGGCACTAAATTTTTTCTTGGAAGGAGAAATTTTGTAAAGTTTCAACCAAACATTGTTAACGTGTGTTAATGCTTGAGAAGCAAAGAAAATAATAGAAGAAGTACATGAAAGGATTTGTGGGGTTCATGCAATAGACATAAGATGGCAAAACAAATCATGAGATCAGGCAAAACAAATCAAGTATGCTGAAAAGTGCCATAAGTGTCAAATCTATGCCGGCAAGATTCATGTCCTACCCTCACCGTTACATGTCATGATCGTGCCATGTCCTTTTTCTATATAGGGTATGGATGTCATTGGACCCATTACTCTTGTAGCATGAACTGTCATTGTTTCATCTTAGTGGCCATTGATTATTTAACAAATGGGTGGAAGCTGCTTCTTTTGCAAATGTCACAAGATTAGTGGTGATTAAATTTCTAAAGGCCAATATCATCTATAGATTCGAGGGCCCTAAAAGAATTATAAAGAATAATGCCTCTAACTTGAATAATAAATTATTGATGGAGGTCTATACCTAGCTCAAAATATCTCATCACAATTCGATGACATATTGTCTGAAGATTAATAGGGTCGTAGAAGCTGCCAACCAAAATATTAAGAAGATTATGGAAAAATTGGTGAAGAGTTATAAAGATTGGCATGAGAAGCTTCCATTTGCTCTTATTGCTTATCGAACCTCAGTATTGACCTTGACTGGGGCAACACCTTACTCATTGGTGTATGGCACGAAGTTAGTACTAGCAATTGAAGTCAAGATCCCATAACTTTGAATATTAATGGAGACCAAATTGGAAGAAGCTGAATGGGCACAAGATCGCTATGAACAATTGAACTTTATTGAAGAAAAGAAGTTAAAAGTGATCTAACATAGGCAAATATACCAAAAAAGGATGATGAAGGCCTATGATAAGAAGATTCATCCAAGACAACTTCATGAAGGAGAGCTGGTGCTGAAGAAAATCCTCCCGATACAAAAAGATCCATGAGGTAAATGGGCACCTAATTGGGAAGGGCCCTATATGGTTCATAAGGCATTCTTAGGAGGTGCATTAATCTTTATCGAAATGGATGGAGATGTCTTGTCGAACACCGTCATTGCAGCAGTGCAAAGAAATACTACGCTTAAAAAAAATAAAAAAATAAAAAAATAAAAATTAAACGAAAAGTCGAACAGGACATTTGATTAAAGGTTATATAAGGGGGAGGCTTCGAGTTGAAAACCGAAAAAGGTGACTCAAGCAAAGAAAAAAAATCAAATCATAGGCATGATATGATTAAACATATCTCTAAAAGATAGATCTATGCAGAAGCATATATTTCATTTAAAAGAAATCTTTAAAGAGCTAAATTCAATTTTCCAAACCTTTTCTTTGACATTTACCATTATCTTTGTGAATAACTATAATTTGATAAATGAATGGAGTTGACTTGGATGACATTAACAAGTCCATAAAAAGAAAAATTGACTGCGATGACACTTACAAGTCAATAAATGAAGGGAGTTGGATAGGGCAAAACCTATAAGTCAACAAAAAAAAGTTGACCAAAATTAAACCTTTAAGTCAACAGATAAAAAAAAGGGGTTGATTAGGATGAAAGCAACAAGTCAACAAGTGAAAGGGGCTGATCAGGATAAAATCTATAGGTCAACATAGGTGAGGGTTAACTAGGACAAAATGGACAACTCAAACGAGGATGACCAGGATATAACCTAGGTCTAAGGGTTGACCAAGGTAAAACTAATATAGTTAAATAAGGGTGATCAAGATGTAACCTAAGTCAAAGAAGTTGACCAGGGCAAAACTGATACAGTCAAATAAAGGTGGCCAGGATATAGTCCTAAGTCAAAAGGATCAACCTAGGTAAAATCGATATAGTCAAATAAGGATGACCAAGATATAATCCTAAGTCAAAATGATCGACTAGGATGAAATCGATACAGTCAAATAAGGATGATCAGGATATAACCTCGGCCTAAAAGATTGACCATGGTAGATCTGATATAGTTAAAAAAGAATGACTAGGATGTAACCTAGGTGTAAAAGGTTGACTAGGGTGGAACTGATACAGTTAAACAAAGGTGTGCAGGATATAATCCTAGGTCAAAAGGATCAATTAGGGTGAAATTGATATAGTCAAATGGGGATGACCAGTATATAACCTAAGCCTAAAGGGTTGACTAGGGTAAAACCGATATAGTCAAAAGAAAAATGACTAGGATGTAACCTGAGTGTAGAAGGTTGACCAAGGTGGAACTAACACAGTCAAACAAAGATGACCTAGATATAATCCAATGTAAAAGGATTGACCAGGGAGAAACCGATATAGTCAGATGGTAAAAATGCTTCATTTTTGGATTGCCTGAAGGAATGCGAGGTTTACCTTTTATTTTGAAACATTAACGTATCTAAAGGCTCTTTTCAGCTTAAGATCTACAAATTATCAAATGTGAATGCAAATGCATAAGGATTGCATATAATGAGTTTTCATGATTTAATTTTCTTTATCAATGTTTGATCTAGCCTATTTTAAAGAAAATGTGACAGATATTCCTCATTCACTTGATGGAATGGACCCATATTTCTGCTTGCAGACTAGAAACATGTTTAAAAAAACATTGGGGATCTCTTTTCTTTTTTGCAAAAGGAGTCAGTGCTCGAATTTGAATTTGAAGGCATCTTTAGAGGTCATTGTAGACATTATACACTTGTTCCTAAAAAGTCAAACTAGATGATGCATCAATATCATCTAGGAATTGAAAAAGAGGAAAATAATTAGGAATATATGGTTTCTAAAATTTTCCATTAACAGCTAGAACAAACTGATATAGGGTAAAGAAGAAAAGCATGATGGGGAATATATGGTTTCTATAATTTCCATCAATAGCCAAAATAAATTGATATGGCTGAAAAAGAAGACCATATGGGAAATATGCTGTTCATCCATCCTAATTCTTCCTAAAATGTTTGAAAGACTTTGGATTACTGACTAAGATCCTTGTAATGTTTTGATCTCGTTCAAAGTAATGCAAAGAAATCAATTTGTCATCTTTTCCTCGATTTCTATTTGCTCAAAACATTAATTATCATCTAGCATAAATGTTAGCATGGTCCAAAAGACTAGTTAACAAAGGTATGAATGAAATATGTATTTGTATTGCAACAAAGAAAAAAAACTCAGACAAGTGAGATTTCTCATTTAGTTTTTCAAAGATTTCTTTTGAATAGAAAGTTTACTTTCATAAAGATCCATCTCTTAAAGATGCCTCTGATCATACTATGCCTCTTTCAAACATAGTCTTCTGGCAAATTATGCTTTGTCTGTTCCTTAAAAATGCTTGGGCTATCACTTTGAGCCCTTAGCTTAAAGTTTCCCCCTTACACCACCTTTGATCAAATACCTTTTTTAGGTTGTCATTTTTTTAAATGGATGCCTAGATTTTCATCTTTTTTTTGTTTTTCTATATATTTTATTATTTAAAACAAATGCCTTTTGGGTATTCATACATTTTTTTAAGCATAATTATTTTTACATTATCTAAATTAATAGGTTTGGTAGAATTCTTCCATCCATCTTTGCCAATACCAATGCTTCTTCTGAAAATGTCTTCTAGAAAACATAAGGCCCTTCCTAATTGGATGCCCATTTGCCTCGAGGATCGTTTTATCCTAGCAAGATTCTTTTCAGTACCAATTCTCCCTTATGGAATTTCCTTGGATGAATTTTCTTGTCAAGCACTCTCATCATTCTTTTTTACTACATCTGCCCATGTTGAATAGCTTTTAGCTTTTTATCTTCAATGAAATTTAGTTTTTCATAACAATCTTAAACCCGTTCGACTTCTTCTAACTTTGTTTCCATTAAAACTCAGAGTGAAGGGATCTCCACTTCAATTGGTAAGACAACCTCTATACCATAGACTAACGAATAAAGCATTGCCTTAGTTGAAGTTCGGACTGAAGATCTATAAGCTAAAAGGGCAAAGGGGAGCTTCTCATGCCAATCTTTGTAGGTTTCTACCATTTTCCCTACAAATTTTTTAATATTTTTATTAACTACCTCTATAGCTCCATTCATCTTTGGATGGTATGTCACCAAATTATGATAAGAAATTTTGACTTGGATACACACCTTTGTCATTAATTTATCATTCAAATGGGAGGCGTTGTCCATTATAATTCTTTTAGAGATCCTAAATCAACAAATGATGTTAGTCTTAAAAAAATTTTATCACCATTAGCCTTTTCACATTTGTGTAAGAGGTTACTTCAACTTATTTGGTGAAGTAATCCATAGCCATCAAGATGAAAAGATGATGGTTTAATGCTATAAGGGTAATTGGTCCAATAACATCCATGCCCTATATGGAGAAAGCCTATAGTGTAGTTATGACATGCAATGGTGAAGGTGGTACATGGATCTTGTCAGCATAAACTTGGCATTTATGACACTTTTGGGCATATTTAATATAATCACCTTCCATGGTCATCCAGAAATAAACAAATCTCATGATTTGCTTTGCCATTTTGTGTCCATTTGTATGGATACTGCAAATCCCCTTATGCACTTCTTTCAATATCTTCTATGCTTTGAGAGCATAAACACACCTTAGTAACACTTGATCATAACTATTGTTGTAAAAAATCTCTCCATCCAAAACAAAATTCATCGCTGGCCTCTTTAAAGTTCTTTTGCTGGTCTCAGTGGCATTATTCGGGTATGCTTGATCCTTAAGATATCTTTTGATGTCAGGATACCATGGAAGACCATCTACTTTCATTTTTACATTGCAACAGTATGCATGAGACTTGTATATGCTTATCTAAATTGGTGTAACTTCTTACCCCTTATTCACTTTAAACATCGACGCCAACATGGCTAAAGCGTCAGCCATTTAATTATCATCTTAAGTCAGATGAATAAATTCTACCTTTTCAAACTTTTCAAGCAATTCTAAAATTAGCTTTTTATATTGTTGCATCCTCAAATCCTGAGTTTCCTATTTTCCACACTATTGATAAATCACTAAGGCTGAATCCCTATATATTTTCAATAATTGAGCTTTTCTCTCTACAGCTGCCTGAAGTCCCATAACACATGCTTCATATTCTACTACATTGTTTTAGCAATCGAAATCCAATCGAGCAATAAAAGGGTAATAGTCTCCTTTTAGAGATATTAAGATTGCTTCAATTCTATGGCATAAAGCATTAGGTGCTATATCAAAATACATTTTCCATGTTAATTCCTTCGATAGCTCTCCTTCTTCTTCCACCAAAATATTCATTAAATCCTCATCAGGAAAGTCAAAATTCAATGGCTAAAAATCATTAAGTGCTCGGCTGGCTAGGAATTCAGCAACAATAGTCTTTTTAATTGCTTTCTGACTGACATAAACCATATCATCTTCTGATAGCAAGACTTAACATTTAGCTATCCTTCCTAACAAAGTTAGTGCCTTGAATATATATTTGATCGGGTTCATTTTGGTGAGCAACCAGGTGGTATGATACAATGGGTATTGTCAAAGCTTTTTTATAGCCCAAACTAGGGCATAACATATCTTTTCTATTTGGGAATAATTTACCTTATAGTCAAGAAATTTCTTGTTGAGGTAATAAATGGCTCGCTCTTTTTTTTTTTGTTTTACCTCGCTGTCTTAGCACATAACCTATAGACCTTTTGGACACTGATAAGTACAAAATCAAAGGTCATCCCAATATAAGTGACACCAACACTAGCGGATTATAGAGATAATGCTTAATGCTTTCAAATGCTTCCTAGCATTCTTTATTCCATTCACTAGGATTTTGTTTTCACAAAAGCCAAAATATTAGGTTACACTTATCAATGAATTGGGATAGGAATCTGGCAGGAATCTGGCAATGTAATTCAACCTCTCTAAGAAACTTTACACTGCTTTTTGTGTGCATTAGGATGGTAATTCCTAAATGGCTTTAATCTTATTCGGATCAACTTCAATCTCTTTTTCACTCACAATGAACCCTAATAATTTTCCTGACCTTGCACCAAAAGTGCATTTTGCTGGATTCAACTTCAATTGGTACTTTCTCAATCTTATAAATAGCTTTCGTAAATTTACAACGTGTCCTTCCTCCTGAGGTGACTTGGCAATCATATCATCCACATATACTTCTATCTTTTTGTCGATCATATCATGGAATAGAGTGATCGTTGGCCTCTAATAAGTTGCCCCTACATATTTCAGTCCAAACGACATCATCTTCTAAGAAAAAGTTCCTTACATTGTGACAAAGGATATCTTTTCCATGTTTTCTAGTGCCATTTTTATCTAGCTACACCTCAAAGATCCATCCATGAAAGAAAATGGATAATTCTTTGAAGTATTATCAACAAGAGCATCTATATAGGGAAGAGGAAAATTATTCTTTAGACTCGCTCGATTTAGGTCCCTATAGTCTACATACATTTTAACTCAACCATCACTTTCAAGGATTAGGACAATATTTGTACCCAGTATGGATATTTTGCTACTTCGAGAAATCCAACCTCGAATTGTTTCTTTACATTTTTTATCTCAGAAGCATTTTTGGTTTTATTCTTCTCAACTTTTGCTAAACTAATTTGAATTATGGTTTTAAAGGTAATTTGTGGATTATAGCTTTCGTATCCAGCCCTAGCATGTCTTGGTAGGACCATGCAAAAACATCTCAAAATTCTCAAAGCAAACTTATTAATTCTTCCCTAGTGAAAGGAATTAGGGCAGTCCCCATCTTGACTTCCTTTCTATCATCCTCATCATCCCTTAAATTTATCACCTCTGTGATTCTTCATGGAGCATTATTTGTTTATCCTTTCACTCAATTATTTTTAGTATATTAAGTGGTAAAGTATGATCATCATAATTTTCTTTAAAATTGACCTCATTCAAGCATACAACTTGTCCAAATTAATCTTTGAATTATTTTTGGGACAATGCACTTTTCCTTGAGTGGGTAATCTATAAAGGTAAAAAATGAGAAAAAGAATGGACAAACAAATGTAGGAAATGATTTGTATAAATGTATGTAACAAAGGAAAGAAATATGGGTATAAAGGAAATTAGACATAGACAAAATGGTCATATGCATTTCATTTATGTAAATGATTGTTTAACATTTCAAGTTTTCACAAAAAGATTCTTAGATGACAAAACAAGTTCCCAAGATCACTTTAAAATCGACCTAAGCACTGTAATTCTCTCAATACAAGTCCAATTTTTCACGATGTATCCAGAAGGACAAGGATGGATGTCATGATCATTATTTGGATTTTAGTTTTCTTCTCCAATGGTAGCCATTGACACTTTTTGAAAGCTTTATTAACCACTATAATAACTCCACTGGCTTCTTTTTCTTTAGCTCCTAGATTAACGACCCCTTTATAATGAAAAATTTCTCCAATAAAGGGTAAAAGGTTGAGTTCTATCTTTCCTCGAGATCTATTTTCAAATTTCTT
>JBBYHO010272288.1:0-16808 GCA_038382025.1 Adansonia gregorii | reverse complement strand
TAAACAATCTATCCATCAATTTCTTTAAACTTAATAATCACATATTCATATTTTATTTAACAGAAATTAGCACCATTATATGATAAAATTACCAAAATAAGTATATAAACATGTGATTTCACCATAATAACAAGAAAATACTAAAAAGAAATAAAATATATGGACATATATATGACAAATACAACACTAAAACCAATATCATATCAACATAAACATGATTCGTGAAAAAAAATTACTAACAAGAATAAATAAATAAATAAAATCAAGGAAATTAGTTCATGGCCATTATGTTTAGTCTTTCAACATGGATAAAAAAATCTATGAACTTAAGCATATTTTTGGCTCACCAAAGAAAAAGAAAAATGTATGAAACAAACAAAACTTCAAAGATTTAGGTGGAGATTATACCTTAATAAGCATTGAATTTTTTAAGTGTTATTCTTTTTTTTTTGCTTCCAAAACTAAAAACCTTGAAGAAAACATCCTCCCCCATTTATATGGAGGATGATTCAGCCAAGGAGGATTTTCACCTTCCTTGGCCAAAATTACAAGTCCTTTTTATGGATTTTTTTCTTTTTTTTTTTTTTGGATGTTAACTTTACTTGTTAGGTTGGAAATAATAATTGTTGTGTCCTAAGCCTATACCCTTGTCATTTTTCTTACAAGCCACCGCCTTCATTGTCATGATTATGCTTGTTTAGGTGAAATGATAATTTTGGTTAACTTGATGGAATTAGTTGGAATGAAACTAAATCAATTGGAAAAGAATTTAATTCCAACTAAATTATAAAATTAATTATGGAAAATAAAAATTACATTATGAATTCTATGAAATAAAGAAACAAATGCAATCAAGGTGCATAAAAAGCCTAATTTGAAATTCAATGAAAAAATGATAATAAATTAAAATTCATGTACTCAATAAAATTTCACATAATAAATCCAATTAAAATTTAATCATATGAAAATTCCAATCAAAATTTCATAGAAAATAAAAGATAATAAAAAAATTAAATCAAAATAATTGACATAAAAATAAATAAAAAATTAAAAGAAAAAGTTAATAGACTTTGTTGGAAAATTAGAGATTCGATGGGCTTGGTAGGCTTTTAGGGAATGAAATGGGCTTGGTGGAAATCAAGAAAATGGGCTTAGTAAAGTCATTGGTCTTGTTGAGAAATTAATGGGCTTACTAGGCTTATATGCAAAAATTGAAATTTTTTGGCGTATTAAAGAGATATTGCCAAAATAAAATTAATAAAACTAATAATTAAAAAAAATTATAAAGATTTCAAGTATTGAATTAAACAAGAAAAATTTTTGAGAAGTCTTATGTGCAAGAGAAAGAAAAAAAAATTAAAATCCAAAACCCGTAAAATTTTACGAGAAAACCTTTATGAAAGAAATTTGTTATTTTGGAAAAAAATGAAAAAATAACAAAATAAATTGAATTTTTAAAAATTGATTTAGTATAAATTTAATGAATAAATTTAATGAATTTTAAAAATCTTAAACTTAAAAAATTTCTCGCGAAAAAATTTACAGAGTAGAAAACTCTGCATTTTAAAATTGAAAAAAATAAAAAAAATACAACTCATAAAATAAAATGAATTTTTAAAAATTGATTTGATTGTAGTTAAATTAAAATATTTAAAAATTTTTTAAATTTAAAACTCGAGAAAATTCTACCGAACATTTTACAAGTAAAGGAAAGCTCGTATTTTGAAACTGAGAAATACATTAAAAATTATATAAAATGAATTAAATACAACATATTGTCTAAAATATCAATTATCAAAAAAATGAAAAAAATGAAATTTTGAAATAGGAAATAGGTTTAACTAAAACAATTTCACAAGCATAATACTCACGATATTGTAAAAATTCAAAATTAATTAACAAAATTGAAAATTTGACATCTTGTGGTAAAAATACTAGTACTTATTTTTTCTTGAATATTTTTTTTGTTGGCATGAATACTGCACATGTGTTAGTAAAAATATGTGACAGTTTAATTTTCAAGCTTCACGAAAAAATCTCAAAAAATTCATGAAAATGGGAAATTTGATCGTGATATGATCTGCAGGAATGATTTTCCAAATTTGGCAAGAAAATGTTTAAAAGCAAAATTTTCCTTTTAAATATTTCATCCTTTCATCCGAGATCGATCTTTAAATGGTATTTTTTTCTCGCATGTGTCAACACGATCATGTATGTTTAATGGAATAAGTTACAAAAATGTGAAAATTTCTTGATAGAGGTCAACCTCTATTGGGGCGACAATCACATTCCTGGTCTTGAATAATTAAGATTATCAGGAAAAAGGCCTAAACGAAATTAGGTGTCTACACCAACCAGAGGTAATTTCTATCTTGACTTTAAAATTCTATATATTTCTTTTTGGAAGCTGTGAATTATGAAATGAATTTTGACTTGCAAATAGCATATATATATATATGTTGTCATATGGTTTCCAATATATAGGATAATGATAAGATTTTGAAAAAAAAAATTTCTTTGGTTGATGATCACCATTAGCTTGAACTTTCTTAGAAAGGTCCTTTACCTCCACATATGTAATCATCCCAGACATTCAAATATAGATCTTTCATCACCATAGACTTTTCATACCCAAAAGTTATTTTCTATGGATTCCTTGAAGGTCTTATAAATGGGTCATGCTCCTAAAAGATTCAGATATCAATAGTTTGACATGTGTTAAAATAATGACAGTAATCTGAGATCTCTTTTATTTCTGTAACCTTTAGCCATAATTTGCATGGCATTTTTCCAAATCCTTGATTCAAGAAGAATAAGAGTAAACACTAGCCAAAATCTCTTTTTCTTTTGAATAAAACTTTTTCAAACCAATTCTTAATACATAAGATATGAGATCCGATGATCTTTTCCAAGCCAATTTACTTTTCTTTCCTGAAAGCTCAAGCAGTAATTGGTGGCTATGAAGCCAATAGTATTAAAGGGGATACCTTAAGCCTTTATTGAGTGCAACATTATGTCATTGAGGTATTCAAAATGATTTCAAAAAGAAAACAATTCTTTTTTCTACTGAAATGCTTGTCGGTTCAAATGGTTATGTTTGAAATAAAAAATGGCCTTCTTTCTCTATCTTTTCTTAAATATAGGAATTATTCCCTTTGAAGTCCCCTTTAGGCTAGATAATTTGTTTTCTTTTTTTAAACCCTAATTAAGAATGACCCTTCACATCAGGGGGCGGGTGAAGCAAAGCTTCAAGATTAAAAGGGGCAAAACCTATTATAAAGTTATGAGAAAAACAAATTAAATGTCATGAAATAAATTTTGAAGAAAAGAGAAAGTTCAAATTTCAAGTTCAAATATTCAAAGTAAAGAATGAAGAAAATGTCAAGTTCTTCCAGAATGAAGAATAAAGCAAATTTTGAAGAAAGAGAAAGAAAAATGAAAAGAAATAAAAAAAATGAAAAAATAAAAGTAGATGAAGAAATGAAGATTTGTTCGTCTTAAAAGACACACTAGAGTTTACTCCTTCAAAAAGAAAAGTGATCTTTTATTGAATTACCCTTAAATACTTGATTTAGGCCTATTTATCCTTTCTTTTTAAACCCTGAACCATGGCCTACGTTATGTACCTACAAAGACCATTTCGATCAAACATAGCTATTTGAGCTGTCGGGCTATTCCTAGAAGCTCTTATAAATTCATCTTTTTGAATGATTTTTGAGTCCTTGATAATATGATGAGGCAAGCTTAAAGGCCTAGGAGTTGCTCTTAAATCAACAAAGATACCCACCAATATGAGAATATTCACATTAATTCAAAAATTCCCCAAAACCTCCTAACCATTGAAATTTTCATGATACTAGCAAAAAATTAAATTAAATGCCCAAATATTATTCCTTTCAAGATAGCATTTTGGAATTTTTATGCCCTACCTTAGAAATTAATGCTTACTAAAGGCCTTTCAAATTAACCCTTTTGAGACTTGGTTCTTACTAGCATTATTTTAACGCTTGTTTAGCTATAGTATTTGATGATTAAAAGGATGTTCTAACTTGATTGTTTGCCTTTCAAGGAATTCTTATAAAGTGAACATTCACCTAATTTCGTCTTGATAAATCTTGATTTTATCAAATCAATTTCTTTAAGAAAAATTTTAGTAGTGCCACCCTATTTATGCCTTTAAATCTATTTTTTTTCATCTTATTCAAAGAAGCCCTTAATAGTGATCATCCATCACAAGAAAGTTTTAACATCATGATGAAGATAGCACATCCATTACCCTTGACATTAAAAAATTCACAGCTGAAATTGTTTTGGAATTTTCATAGATTTTTATTAAGTAAAATTTTTCACCAAGTTATAATGAGAAAGTGATATCATTCCATAAATTTTGGAATTTTGATGAAGTATGATGTTTTACATTATTTTAATAGAAGTTTGCGAGTATGCCTTAAGCATGATATTTATCCAACTGCAAAACTTATATGTTTGAATTAATGAACACTAATTTGATATTTGATGACTTATGAGAAAATGTTGAACTATTAGCGTTTCATGCGATCCTATGGTAAAGTAGGTGAAGAAGGCTTAAAAAAAAGCTTTGATGGTGATATTCAAAGCATTCAGAAGTCTTTATTCTTAGTGAAACCTTTAAAAATCTATGCCCAATATAACTGGCTAAAATAGTAGTTAGTTGAAAGTGGCATCTTTTCAAAGCTTTGATGGTGATATTCAAAGTATTCAAAAGTTCTCATTCTTAGTAAAACCTCCCAAAACCTATGCCCGACATAACTGGCTGAAATGGTAGTCAGTCAACAATGGCATCCTTTTAAAACTTTGATGGTGATATTCAAATCATTCAAAAGTTTTCACTTTTAATGAAACCTTCTAAAATCTATGCCTGACATAGTTGGCGGGAATGGTAGTCAGTTGACAGTGGTGTCCTTTCAAACTTTTCGATGTTGATATTTGAAGCGTTCAGAGAAATTGGAACCAAATCCTTTGTGATCACTAATAACGTGTATAGGAGGATAGGTTCATTTGTGTTAGAACCAAATCCTTTGTGATCACAAGTAAGCTGTACAGGAGGAATAGGTTCATTTATGTTAGAACCAAATTCTTTATGATCATGAGTAAGGTATATAGGAGGATAGGTTCATTTATGTTAGAACCAAATCCTTTACAATCACAAGTAATCTGTACAAGAGGAATAGGTTTATTTGTGTAAGAACCAAATCCTTTACAACCACAAATAAGTTATATAGGAGGAATAGGTTTATTTGTATTAGAACTAAATCCTTTGTGATCAGAATGAGGTAGTTTGATCTTAAGAAATAAAGAAAAAAGCTTTCTATTATGATTACAGAGCTAGTAAGGTGTATAGGAGGATAGGTTCATTTGTATTAAAACCAAATCCTTTGATAGTATAAGAGGAATAGGTTTATTTGTGGTAGAACTGAATCCTTTGTGATCACTAGTAAGGTGTACTCCGGAATAGGTTCATTTGTGTTAGAACCAAATCCCTTGTGATCACTAGTAAGGTGTATAGGAGGCTAGGTTACTTTGCATTAGAACTAAATCCTTTGTGATCACCAGTAAGGTGTACAAGAGGATAGGTTCATTTATGTTAGAACCAAATCCTTTGTGATCACTAGTAAGGAGTACAGGAGGATATGTTCATCTATGTTAAAATCAAATTCTTTTTTATTACCAAAAGGGTGTATAGAAGGAATAGGTTTATTTTTATTGGTCAGCTTTACTTGGTTAGAAACGAATGAAGCATATATATAACTTCGTTCAGTTAAGCAGAATGATCAATTTCATAGGGTTTTTAGTTGATATATATATGTGTGTGTGTGTGTGTGTAAAAAACAAAAATAAAACAAAAAAAAGCAAAAAAAACTTTTTAAAAAATTTTGTAAGACTCGAACAAATTGATGTCTATTTTGGTCTTTACCGTATTTCTGATTCTTAGCAACAATAAAAAAGGGGTAGCTATAGACACGAATTTTATTTGGGGCCCCTTTCCCTATCAGTCTAAAAATATTCGGGATGCAAAATTAGGCACTTGTCTTAGTGGAAGTAAATTTTCCACAAGGGGAATATACATTTTTAAGACCTATTTAATTGTACATTAATGACCGTAAATGCCTGTGACAAAATTAGTGCCATTTCAAAGGTCGTACAATACAAATCTTAGATAAAAAAGGAATTTTGATGTAAGTAATTAACTTTTAATATTATACTTGAGACATTTTGAAACCTAATTTTACAGATGTTATGATTGTCAAATTTCTCATTTTTAGGAATTTTTTTAGAATTTTACGTTAAAATTTGAAAATTGACTGTCGTACATTTTTACTGATACTTGTATGGTATTATTGCTAATATGCACTCTTGAAAATATAAAATACTCCATAAAAATTTCATATTGACATTTTATACTACAAGGTGTCAATTTGTCCATTTTGTAATTAATTTTGAATTTTTCACAGTACTGCGAGTATTATACCCATAAAATTTATCTGATAAAAATTATTCCAAATTTCAATTTTTCATCTTTATCATATTAATAAATTAATATTTTAATTAACGTTATAGATAAGATTCATTTTTCTAAAATCTGAACACATTTTTTAAATTCTCTCGATTTAAAAATACTAGTTTTTCTTTATTTGTAAAATTTTTTCTAGAATTTTCTCGATTTTGGGGTTTCAAAATCTTTTCAATATTTTCATTTGATCAATATTAAATTAGTTTTTCAAAATTTATTTTATTTTATAAGTTTTGCATTTTTTTTTAGAATTTTCCCTATTTCTATTACATAGAATTTTCTACACCATAATTTTCTTTCAGTGGAATTTTTCTCATTTTATAACTTTTAAAATTCTTGAAATATAATTATTTAATTCATATTAAATAAGTTTTGAAAAAATCAATTTCTTTTATGAATTTTGCACTTTCTTTTCAAATTGTCCTGTTTCCAAAATACAAAGTTTTTTACTATATAATTTTTTTGAGGGATTTTTCTCAGTTTATAATTTTTTAAAATTCTCCAAATATAATTATTCAATCCATATTAAATCAGTTTTTAAAAATTCATTTTATTTTATGAGATCTTCATTTTCTTTCATAATTTTTTGTTTTTGAAATATGAAGTTTCCTACTCTGTAAAATTTTTTTGTAAGATTTTATCAAGTTTATAATTTTTAAAGTTCTTTAAATATCATTATTGAATTCATATTGATTCAGTTTATAAAAATTCAATTTATTTTATGAATTTTGCATTTTTAACATAGAACAATTTTTCCCAATAATGGCTTTTCTTGTAAAATTTTACGAGTTTGTTAATTTTTATGCTTTTCTTCTTTTCTTCTTGTGCATAGAAATTATTTTTTTATTATTATATTGAATTAAATTGATCATATGAAATTTTATTGTAAAAACATAATTTTTAATTTTTACAGTTTAGTCCTTTTTATTAATTTTTTGTGGTATAATTTTATAGATTATGTAAATATGTCCAAAGTTTTCTAGATTTTGATGATGTCATGCGTGAAATCATCCACTAAAAGACAAACAATTATTTTTAGTCAAATCAAATTAATAAAAGTAAAAAACCAAAATAAATAAATCTAAAATAAATAAATAAAAACTTATAGAATTTGCTGGAAGTCTTCACCATTCTTGCCGTCATCCATCCCCTATAAATAGGGGCTCATATCTTCATTTCAAGCTTTGGCCATTAGGGCAAAAAATAAAGATGAAAAGAAAAAGCATAAAAATAAATGAAATTTCTGTTATTTTTTAGGTAAAATTCTTAATTTTTGTTCATTTCTTGTTTAATTCGCCTTATTAATGAGCGAAATGAATACTTGTGCTCATGAATTTTGTTCATGTTGAAAGGCCAACTAAGATGGCTATGATTAAAATTTTTTATTTTGTTGTTCTGGTTAATTTTTATTAGAAATAATTTTATTTTCTTTGAGATTTTTTGTGTTTGTTGATATATAATATTATTTTCTTGTATATATGTTTATGTAAATTTTCATAATATTTCTTATTGTTTTATATAGATTTATTCATTATTTTTTATGTCTATGCTTATTTATGCTTGGTTAAAATCACAACATGTGCGTATATTAATATTTATGAAAATAGGTGATGAAAACAATTATTTTTTTGCTGAAATATTATGCTGGTAGAATCATGTGGGGGCTGATTTTGAGATGTTTTAATTTTATTTAGCTTACTTTGTAAATATAGAAATTAGGGACTAGATTGCAAAAAAGCAAAAAAAAAATTCCTAGAACATGTGGGCTTGGTTGAACCATGTAGACCTTCTTGAAAGTATTTTTATGCTTAGTCTAGCATATCTGAATGTGTTTCATGTATTTTACATCATTTTGGGGCCATTTTACAATTTTACAAAGTGTAGGCACTAGTATGCAAAATATGAAAAGAAATTGTTTCAAGGCTATTCATGCTTGGCTGATTGCTTGTGTGGACTTTTCAAAGTGATTTCATGTTTATTCTAATACTCATGAATATATTTTATGCATTTCCCATCATTTTATGGCTTTTTTGTAATTTTAAAAAGTTTAAGGGCTTATTTGTAAAATTGGAAAATTTTTGTTCTAAGGTCACAGGTGCTTGGCTGAATTAAAATCATGAATATTGGTATGATTTTCATAAGTTTACGTAATGAAGTTTGTTTTTAATTATGATTTTATTTTGTATAAGGACTAAAATGCAAATTTAGAAAAGTTTAGGGATTAGTTTGTAAAAAGTTGAAAATTTTTGTTTTAAGGCCAAGACATTTGGCTAAATCTTCATGAATATATTTTTCATATTTATTTTCATATGTTTGTGACGTTTTATGATGTTTTTTCTATTTAAAGATTAAAATATTAATTTTAAAAAAATTCAGGGACTAAAGAGCAAATTTTAGTCTTTATTGGTAAAATGGTCATTTAGCCACTTTTAAAGATTTCTATTATTTCTATGGCCTTCCATAGGGATATAAAAATTTTCAAAACTTTTCGTATTTTTCAATCATCTGAAGGATATGAAACGTAATTTTCAAAATTTAAGGGCTTGACTGTAAATTTTGCATTTAAGTCAAAATTAAATTTTGGCTTTTCCATTTAGACTAAATTCATCTACTTTTCATCATTTTAGTGCCTTTTAAGATAATCGGGATACTTTTATGTCAAAGGTATACCTTAAGGGCATTTTGATAATTTTCCTTAAACTCGAGTCTTAGATAGTAACCGGGATGCTTTTATGTCGAAGGTGTAAATTTATTATCATTTTAGTGCCTTTTAGGATAATCTGGATACTTTTATGTCGAAGATATATCTTTAAGGCATTGTAGTAATTTTCCCTCGAGTCGAGTCTTAGGTATTCACCAGGATGGTTCTAGGCCAAAGGTGCATATGTAGGATAGGTTCTCACTATTTGTGTTATTTTTTAGTCTTTTGGGGTCACCAGATACATTCATGTTAAAGGTATACCTCAAAGTTATTTTTTTAATTTTACATTAAAACTAAGTCATATGTGATTACTTGGATACTTTTATGTTGAATGTACGCATTAGGGTTAGGTTCATCATTTTAGACCATTCTTAAGTCTTAGGTTATTTTATTAGTATTTATAATGAAGTTAGAATTTTTAAAAACTAAGGCAATGTCGCCGATGTTAAAATAGTACGTGAAATTCTTACCAGAATATACGAGGGGTTCTATGGATTATTTTAATAATGAGATACCCATTTCATAATGAAAGTCGAGATTTTTTTTAATTTCAGGAGAATAAAACCTTTCGTATGCCATCGATTCTCCGTAGGGTATGAAAGACAATAGTAAAAATCTTCATCTTCTCTTGGTTCTGTAGGAAAGTATGGAAGACATTTTTTTTATTTCTAAAAATATTAAAACTCAACTTTCACAAATAATAAATTTCGTTTCATAACATTTTATTTGTAAACATAAGGGAATTATAATTAAATATCAAATATTGAAACTAAATAAAGATCATATTTATTTTAACACGTAATTAATAAGGTATTGAGTGCCAAGCATCATAAGAAGGTTGATCCATACTTATGATTGTAACTGGCTCTCAAACCCTTTCATGCGATCTATGGTATGAGCACAGACCTTTAAGTTTGTTTTTATGGGTTTCATAATCTGCTAAATATGAACTTTCGTAGGTGTTTAATCTCACCTGGCCAAAATAAGATTCGTGGAAACTCCAAAATAAATGGTCATTTCATAATGACTATTTAGAGAAGTCGAGCGAGCAATTTATCTTGGCAATTCAGTCCCCAGGCATAAATAAAATTTTTTTTTAATGATATTGGCTCCTAAAATAAAATAAAATATAATGATATATTTAAGAATAATGGCTACATTGGCCATTTTTAGTCACATTGGTCAGGATTCATATCCAGGCCATGTTGCGACATGCATGCACAACCTAAAAATATTAATATGTGGAGAAATAATAAAATTCTTAACATGAAAGTGTCTTCGCGAATAGGACTCTTCCTTCATAACTTAGGGGGAACATTGAACGAATTGCTCACCTAACATATCTTAGATGGCCACTACGAAGTGGCCAACACTTGGAGTCACCACCAATCATTTGGGCTAGGCATGATTGGATGCGTATTGAAACTGATATTTAGAATTACAAAACTCAAGACATTGATTCCATAGTCGCATGGTTTGAACATTTGATAGTTGGGCTTAGGAATTGGTTACATGCAAGAAGGTATGAACCTCCCTACGATGCTCGAAATTGGTATCTTTCTACCCATGTCCTAAATTGGTTTTAGTTTTCTTGGTTTTAACTTGTTATTATTTAATGTAATGCCCTTATTTAATGTAATGCCCCTTTTAATGCATGAATTTTGTATAAATGATAAACCCAGGTTTTAAACAAAATTTAAATCTTATATATGCCCGGAGAGATGGCGAACATAGAGATTTTTTATTAAAAATAATCACCAAAATTTGAAAATTAGATATTTCATGTCGAGCACTTAAGAGATATCGATATTAAACATTACTGCATCATTTTTTTTGAAAACAATGTTGAAAAATGAATGCAAGATAACCATCATAAAGGAAACATGTTAGTAAGGCCATAAAATGAGATAATATCACATAAAATAAAAAACATAAAACAACAAAAAAGAAAAGGGGAAGGTGAATGAGATATATCTCATAATTGTCATCAGTTATTTAGAAATAACCAAGTTGACAATTTTGAAATGTGTCTGGATCCATTGGTTAATTGAGGTGTGAAAACTGGGTTTAAATTTTGCAAAAGTCTAGAGAGGTTAGGGAGAGAAAATTCAAATTTTTAATCAATTTTAAAAAATGAGGTTGGAGTATGCCCTCAAAATAGGTTAGAGTATTGCTATAGAAGAAAACTTTGATGTTTTTTGGAGAAAGGGGCTTAAAGGACTTGAATTGATAAAAATTGAGTAATTTCTTGACAAGGTGACAATTTTTACAATTCCTGACAAAATGGGTGATTTTTAAGTTAAAAGAAATTGATAAAATAGAGATGGTAAAAGGAAGATTTATTATGCCTTGATTCGAGGCTACGAGGATAAATGCATATTTTTTGACTCAATGGGGTGGACCAAGATTACATGGAGGCATTAGAATGCTTTAGAGTGGGATTTGAAGAAAATCAACTAATTTTGGCTAATGTTGAAAATAGGGGATAGCATCTTGCGGTCCCATTTTCAATTGTATTTTGAGCAAACTCAGAGGTTTCATGGGTTAGATAAGGTACCATTGGAAAGGCGACTCGATAAAGGTTAATGTAAAAATATTACAAAAATCTCAGAAAATTGCTTTTCAAGTGGAAATAATTTTTCTAGTGGGGTTTAATGTGACACTAATCACTCGTGCAAGGTAAAGGTGTAGCGAACTTTGAAAAATCATTCCCGACTTATACAAAATTGTTAAATTGCAAATGATAACTTTCCACTAAGGGAATTTTACTTAAGAAAAATATTTTAAAAATTCAGATAGATCATTGGTAGGCCAAAATGGCCAAACAGAATGCAATTTGCTAATTAGGGGTTCTAGACAACCTTAATTTGAAAAATCATAAATGCTCATCAAGAAAAAAACTGAGGGTAAACGAGATACTTTAGAAAGGTAATTCGATGTTCTTTTAAGGAAATATATCAAAAAGTTTTTGATTTGAAAATGATTGATATCATGACTATAGTCTTGTTAGGGCGAAAACAAGGGATTTGATTTCCTTTGGGTTTCTTAGGACTGCACTTGAGCCATGGACTTTTGAACATTTATAACAGAAAAAAATGAGTGACATGGGCTTCATAAGCTCATTTACATGATCTCGGAGTGGTTTGGGAAGATGAAACAACCCATTAACCATGTCAATAACACAAGGACTCCAAGAAAAAAGAGCAATGCATAAATAACTTGGAATACAAAAAATGCAATTTTGTTTTAGAAGACAAAACATTTGGCCTTCATAACCCTTGAATACAAACATGAAAAACTTGATTTTTCCCTAAGATTGGAAGACCAATGAGTAAAAAAACCTTAAGTTTATGCTAATCATCATTTATTGAGGTTGACATGGCCTTAACTTAGGGGTTTTAGGAAAAATAGATATTTGACAAGCAATAAACATGCATTTTAACAGGCATATGATGAACTAGATAAGATATTTATGACAAATAAACTAAATATGATATTTATAACAAATAAAGATTGGAAAGCTTGTTTAAGAAAACAAAGATGACAAAATGCAAGGAAATAATCAAAAAGATGCATGAAGATACTATGATATGTTTACAAAGACATGAAACACAATATGAGTGTAGAGTAAAATATTTTTATGACATGAAAATGTGCTAGAAATTTCAATGATAGCATAAAAACATGATTTTTGTGGTCCCCTTGTTTTGCTAAAAATAACTTTAAAAAAATGATTTTTGGAAAAAAAGTTTTTGGAAAATAAACTCATTTTCTAGAATTGTTTGGATGATTTTGTGTAAAAAATTACAATTTTTGAAAAAAAATAATTTGGAGAGGTCTTTAGTTAAAAATATCATTTATAAAAGTAAAGCTCAATGAAAACAATACTTCAATTTGGTAAAAATATAGCAAATGATCTTAAATGCTTATTGCTCTAATGTAATCTAGTAGCTTGAATGGGAAGACATCAACCTACTCAATCCTCTTCCTATCAATTCCTTTATAGCCTTCCTTGCAAAATGTATATATATTCTAAATTACATCTACTTCATATACCTTGATTGAGCAATAATATATATTCAACACAATAATATAATCCTACCACAAAATAATCCTACTATATTGTTCATAAAACATTGTCCATAAGCATAATAAAAACAATAAACCATAACCATAAACATCATACAATATTCACTATGAGCATTGAACAGTCTAATCTACTAACCACATTAAATAGTCATCATGGTGTTATGTGTTATCTATAATTTTGCAAGAACTTTTAAAGCCAAATCTTTGCAAGATTCTTATTCTTGGCCATGAAAGCTTTGGCTTGCTTTTCATGCTCCATTAGATAATCAAAAGAAATAGCAAGAGATTCCTTATTAAATCCTTCCATTGCCTTCCACCTAAAGGTGTGACATGAGAATTTGATCCTCAGTAAACCTTTTTAAGGAATTAGCAATTTCATCAAGTTGCCTTACCATATTATCAAGTTTGTCATCAATGAAACTTTCATGGACATTTTTTCCTCTTATGATTTAACCTTAGTTTTGAACTTTTCAATGGATTTTTTGCTCCAACCTTATCATTGCTTCCAATCTCAAAGTTTTCAGGCACTGAGTCATCCTCGTTAGCATCCTCCAAATCAAATATTAGCAAATATTCTAGTAAAACTTCTTGTTCCCATATCTTTGCCAACAACCAAAGCCATCTCATCATATTCTCAAGTTTCTTATTCAAAAAATGTTTGTAATACAGAAGTGCCTATCTAAAATTATGCACACAATTAGAATTAACTAGTGTAATGCAATTTTAGTAAATTAAAAGAAGAATATGTAAAGATTACTGTCACTATTTCATTATATGTTATACTATCAAACATTATCATCTTCAAATAATGATCCCATCAAAATCCACTATCTTTTTGAAAATTTTCATATAATCTGCCATTCTTCTGTTACTGTCCTCAAATGATTTTCTATAGTATTAATCTCAAATTCAACTTTGATTTATCAGAAATGGTTGCAGCAACTCGATTAAGAGAAAATTAGTTTGAAAGTATTAGATGGCTTATTTACTTTATAAGCCTCTTCCATGGGTGTTTTGAGAAAAATATGTTCCATTGGTTTTGACCCAAATTGCATTGATGTGCCCACATCTTTTTTTGATTTACTCATGCTACAACAATTACTATATGAAAGAAAGAAAATATATAAATAATAACAAAGTAAGCAATAAAAGGTATTGGAACATTTAGCTCAATAATTAACTCAAATGTGAAAATAATTTCAGTATCTAATAAATACAAAACATTAAAAACTGAAAAATATAACAAAATTTAAAACTAAAATACTTAACCCATAAGTCCTAAACTAAGTTAGCACTTTTAGCCATATAATCATTCCACATAGTTTTTTGCAATTTCATTTCTTTCAGTAATCTATTCCTTAGTTTCTTCTCTTTCTTCTCACTCAGTAAGAGTTGATATTCTCCAATCATACTCGTTTCCTCAAGAGATGCTTGATTAATTGAATCAAAGGTAATGGCAGCCAATACATTTTCATGTTATTCCACCTTTACGACAACAAAGTCTTCCTTAAATGCCAAGTGGAATAGATGCATGAAGATGAGTTTCATCCAATGCTCCCACATAATCTTGAAAATATAGGGAAAACCTTATGTTGTTTCTTATTTCAAAAGGAGTTGACTCAGTAGGTAAACACAATCGTAAAGTAATGGTGAACTGTCTCAATAGATTTGCAATATCCTGATCCAATCACTTGCAACATTACATTATGACCAATTATAAATTATCACTTGCTCCCCAACATTCATCGATCTAGTTGACTGTAACAAATTGTTCCTTGTAAGAAGGTCACATTATTTAAAAAATGTAATTGCTTGCATCTTTATTACATCAATAAAAGTTTGATCACCGCTACATAAAATACTATTAAGACAACTTTCTTGTTCATAATCTTGATCATATTAGGTTGAAGGGCTATTTGCTTCTTATATCTAAATCTTTGAATAACAATAACCCCAAAAGCACATATTAAAGCAATTGTCCCTATAATTGAAATATGGATAGAATTATCATCCATCTACAAAAAAATATTAATTTATAAATATATAAATCACTAAAATTTAGATAACTTTCAAGTCAATATAAAAGCAGAAATGAGTGAAAATATTGATAATGGTGGATTTTATAGAGAAAAAAGATATTGCATTAATATATACTATTAGTAGTATACATATTGAGCGAAACTATAGTTTTATGCAAAAACTTTCTAAAATCTAAAATGAGTGAAATGAAAAAAGATATGATTTAGCTATCTTAATTTATATATTGCTGGTACTATATATATATATATATATCTTTATGCAAAAACTTTTTTATGCTTATTTGACATCATTAAAAAAATTACTATTAAATATATTATGTCACCAAGATTCCAATTAAGTAGTCATCTTGGATTAGACAACTTAAAAATGTCAAAGAACTTTTGATTTTTATATTGTTGTCAATTTTTAAGTCAACTTCAAAGCAATTTATTCAAGATTACTAGATATTGAATCTTGATCTTTAGAACTATAAATTCAACATTTTTTATAATAGTTTCAAGTTAAGGTTCCTTTTATCCTTTAATTAATTATTCACTAGTTTAATGACTGATAGGTAACCCTTTTTTTTTCTCTATTTGCTTACATATTTTAACAAGATTACAAGCTTTCTTTAGAACATAAAAATATTATGACTTTCAATTTTTAATTTGGGTTTGTTATTATTTGTTTATTAATGTTCAACAATAGTTATTGAGTTAATAATACTTTTCGATTACAAGAATTTAATTACTTTTTTATGCTCCTCCATGTATATATTGACATAGAAAAGAATTAGTTGGTTGTTGTTAGAAAAAGTGATATGTGCCTTTTATACTTTTTATTTTATAGGTAATTGTGGAAGGACACTCAAAAGCATATCTTAGGTATTTGGTTTTATATGGATAAGATCATGGAAAGGCACTCAATATCAAGTAATTGAACAGATCATGGAATCTAGATGCAAGACTATACAGGGAACATGGTATTTAGGCTTTTTTAAATGCCCACAAAATGCATAAAAATTTCTTCAAAGCATAAAATAAATGAGAAAAAAGAAAGAAAACATACCTTGTTACTCAAAAAATAAAGTTGGGATACACTAATTTAAAATCTATAAATCAATAAAAAATTTCTTAATTTGGTAAAGATAGATCTATAGGAAGCATAGTGAAAGAAAGAAAATAATAGAGAAAGATGAAGGAAGAAGAAAAAATGATTTTAACTATGGTGTACCCGACGAAATAAAAATAGTGGTGATATTTTGGAGAGAGGTAAAGGTGGTAAAAAAGCTTTTCTCAATCAAGATTTTATGTTGGTAAAAGGGGAAGACATTAAACTGTTAAAACAATTTATTTTACATTGATCGATAAAATATTTTACCTTGACCAAATTTATTTTTCCTCAAACATGTTAGAACATTTTCAAAATATTGTCAAAGGTCATGTCTTC